>WAAG01061762.1:0-21636 GCA_013390105.1 Tichodroma muraria
GTGGCACTGGATGGGATTTAAGTCCCTTTCCAAGCCAAACTTGTCTGGGATTCCATGACCGATTGTGAGCCCTCATTCTTCTCTTGCCATAGCCTGAGCCCGGGCACAGGGCAGTTCACAAAGACATTTCACACAGCTTCATGCAGCATTTCAGGATTAATTGCAGATCACTAGTTTTCCTTGCATCTGATTCTTGATTCTGAAGCGTGGAGTTCTTTCCTTCTCCCAGGAGAAAGTGGCCACAGCTCTAGCCATGAAGAACGAGGCCATCCAGATGCTGCAGACGGCCATCGAGGACGAGAAGAAGGAGCAGTGGCGGGTGGAAGGCCGCGGTTACCTCTTCGACGCCAAGCGGGTGAGCGGGGCTGCTGCAGCTGCTGCTGCTGAGCGCAGGGCAGCCCTGAGTGCGTGAGCCCTCGGTGCGTGCGCTCCTGCCTCAGAGCATGTCCATGCCAGGCACGAACCTCTTGTGTCCTGCTCTGTGTGCAGAACAACATTGCCATGCTGCTGGAAACCAACTACCGGGAGCGCTTGATGATGGTGTACAACGAGGTGAAGAAGAGGCTGGACTACCAGGTGGCCATGCAGAACCTGAAGCGGCAGAAGGAACAGGACCACATGATCCAGTGGGTGGAGAAGAATGTTGTTCAGAGCATCACACCTCAGCAGGTACTTGCTGGGTTTTACCTGCTTTGCGTTTCAGCCTGCACAAAGATTTGCTGTTCAGGGGTCCTGGTTCACGAGGTGGTGGGTAACCTTGGCCAGGGATGGGACTGGATGAGCTTTGAGGTCCCTTCCAACCCAACCCTTCTGAGATTCCATGAATCTGTGCTTCATTGAATGTGAATCTCTGACTTCATGAGCTATAATTTCATCCCTCTTCATCAGTAACTTACAGATCTAAAAAGGTTTATCTGAATGCACTTAAATGTCTATTTTTCTTGTTAAAATGTCTCCTGAAGGCTGTTTCCTGTCTCTTGCAGCAGAAGGAAAGCATTGCCAAGTGCATCCTGGACCTGAAAGCGCTGTCCAAGAGCGCCCACGCAGCCGTGTGAGCAGTCTGAGCCCACTGATGTGTCCCAATACCTCCTGTTGGAAACTGTATGACTCTAAAATATCATTAAACAGACAAAAAAACCCTCTGCTGTCTCTAGCAACAGTCCCTGCCTGTTTGTGTTTGAAGTCACTGGATGATCACACCAACCACTGCAGCTGGTTTATGGTGGGGATGAGTTGAAACCACGGTGTGTGAGATCCTGTTGGATTCCCTGGTTGGTCACAAACACTTCCAAAGATACAGAACTTCATAGGGAACAATTCTGAAACTGATCTCTGTGTTAGAATTCTGAGTGATAGCAACCCCAGATCCCCGCTGTCCTTGCACACATGTCTAAAAGCAGGATGATTTGTGCTCCCATTCACCTGGCCCTGTGCTTGGCAGGGCTCTGAGTGAAGAGCTCAGGCTCTTGTTCTCTGAAGGAGCTGCAAATCCCCTTTCACCATAAGGCCTCGTGTAGTGTTGAAAGGGTTTGGGTTCTGGGAAGAGTGATCGAGCAGGAAATGTGTCAAAGGCTCCTGAAAAACTTGCCCTCAGCTGACCGTGTCAGTACTCAGTTTAGAACAGGGAAATGGCTGAGTTTATTCTAGAGGAGTTTTTCTGGCCTTCCATAAGTCTCTTTTCTTTTTATAGGAAACTTTTCCCTGAAAGAGTTTGTTAAAAATTCCAGCAATGCACACACACGAATAAACTCTTCCTGTGTGTGCTGAGATGTGATTTATGTAGTCCATAAACCCAGGTGGGCAGACTGGGGGCTGCCTGCAATCCCATTTCTCAGGGGGGTTAAGAAGCAACAGTTTTCTTGCACTTCCAGTATGTCAGTTCACCAGAATTGTGTTCTTTAGAGGCAAGAACCTTGCTTCAGGCCAACCTAAGCTGAAGCTGCTGTATTTTTTTTAGATTAACAGTTCCAGAGAATGCAGGTGTCTTTCATGGTTTCCTGTTTCTTGTCAATTTAAATAAAAAAGTGAAGTTGCTTAACTTCCACAATTGTGTAAAAACCCACTTCTGATTGACATTTGAGCTTTCAACTGGTGTGACAGATTCTTCTCACAAGGCAAGTGGTTGAACTGGTGTGCTGACACTCGGGGAGTTTTCCAGCAGCACTTGCATGGTGGGAGGTAAGATGGAGCTGTATCATTTCTTGTTTCTTTTATTATTGCAAACACAGCACCCCGTGAGGTTTGGTGTGGGAAACTGGGAGCTTTCATGGTTCGACTCCTCTGGAATGTGGCAACAATGGGATGCAGTAGGAAAAGTGGCAGCAGCAGAGAACAGGGTGTTTATTTTCATGTTGTAATATTTTCACATTGTTCACAATCCACAGTTTGCAAAGCATGTGGTGAGAAACGCCGGCGCAGGGATTTTGTAGTAGAATGTCTTTGAGAATCCCTATCGGTAAGATTCCACACGCAAATTTCAGAAGAAAGTTACTGTTCCTGTTTTGGTGGGAAAAGTCAATTTAACTTAAACAAAGACACCAAGGGAGGAACTTTTCAAAGCTGCTTTTGATTATTAAAATGCTCATAGGGTTTTAGCTGCTGCAAAAATAATGCTGTAGGTGCTTTTTTGTTATTAAATATCCTCCGTTTTCTGGGTGGAGGAGGCACCGTGCCCATCAGGGAGCAGTGAACTCGCGTGTTCAGGAGCAAGACACTGGGAAGGGATTGATGCTGAGGAACTGCCAGGTTTGAGTGGCTTTGTGCCACTTTTATAAGATTTCCAAGAAATGGATAAAAACTAAATCAAGTCTTTTTAGTTGATGTATGTAAATATAACTCTTCTCCCTTTCTTTCAGCTTCCCTTCCTGTCAGTTAATGCTCTGAGAGAATGGGAGGCTCTTCCTCAAAACCAGCTCCAGGTATTTAATTTAAGGAATTTCCTTAGCTGCAGTGTTGCTGACTGAGGTGATGTGCTGGCCCAGGGGCTGCTGTGGGGGAGGCTCAGCACTGGGGGTGTTTGGGGAAGAACTGCATGGCTGCCAGAGGCTGCCTGGCACAGTCATCATCTGAACAGCAGAATTTTCCTGTCTGGTGGTTCCACTTTCAGACAGACCATACAGACACAGCCCCCCATGTGGTTCTAGTGGCTTGTAGTACTACTGGAGAAATTTGCACATTTTAAAACAAGCTTGTGATTATTTTTTTTTTCTATTGCAGTTACACCAAACCCCATTTCCACTACTACCACTGTCCCCAGCACTGTCCCTACCACCGTCCACACCCCCACAGATGATTTCAAAGCTGCAGAAGTCAGATGCTGGATTAATAAGTAAATGCTGCACCTTTATTTCCTGATTTCAAACCCAGAGTTCCCTGAGACTGCAGCCACCTTCTGCAAGGGAAGGGTTATATATCACATATTTAACATCTTGAGGGGTTAAAATTTGGTTAGAATTTCCGAATCTGTGATTCCTAGAGATGCTCAATGCAGATACACACATGTTAATCTCATGGGGTTGGGGATAAATGTTCCACTCCATAGTTTGGTCAATTTGAGCACTACTGATGCTTCAATCCCTCTGATGAACCCGGGGATTCTGACAGGATTTTCTGTGTATCAACAGCCATGAAATCCTGTACATGTCACTCGCCTTCATCTCTGGCATCCTCCTGACTGTCCTGGTTTTTGCAATCATCTCCCTCTTCAGGAAAAGTGAGTGACACAGTCGAGGGCGTAACAGCAGAGCGATGGTGACTGCAGAAGTTACTTAGCAAGTGGCTCAGACAATGTCTGCCTTGAATAACTCTGTGTGGATGAAGAGCTCATCCCTGGCAGTAGCTCCTCATGAATCATCCCAGCAGTGTTTTCAGGAGTTAAAGAGTTAACTTTGCCACTGATGAGTTGTGGGAGGTTTTGTTGGTTGTGGGATTTTCTCATCCCAATCCTGGCCACTTCCAGCAGGTGGGCAGGACTGGGCAGCCCAAACTGGCACTTTGCTGTGCAGGTCTGTGACAGAGGTTACACGTCACCTGTCTGTCACCCCTCTCCAGCCTCCCTTGCATTGCTGGCTCCAGACACAGTGCAAACAGCGGAGACTGGGATCACTTTCCTTCCTAGGTTATAAAAGATCCCACCAAAACTTACAAGAGGAAACTTTCTCCCAGATGGCAGCTGAGGAGTCTCTTAGGAACACCCAGGTACATATCACGACTGTCATTTCTAATGCTTTGTGCAGATATTTCACTTTCTTGACAGTGTGGTAAATATTAATTTGGGGTGGGAGGGAGAAAAGTCACCTTTGAGATTCAACTGTTACTCTGCAGTTCTTCTGGCAAGGAACTTCAGGGGTTCTGGGGCTTAACCACTGCCTAGGCAGGTTAGAAATCTTTTTAAAGGGGAGCCCCTAAAGGAGACTTGACCCAGAGCCCTGAGCCAGACTGACCAGAAGGATGAACCATCATTTACCAGTTTCCCCCATGCAGGGCCAGGCTGCTTGTGCTGTGGGGTGTTGAGGACAAGTTAGAAGTGGGGAATTCCTGCTGGCCTGCAGTGCCTGTGCACTCTCTAATGTCTGTGCCTTCTCTCACATCCCCAGAATGAAGTGACCTACAGCACTCTGGTCTTCCAGCGGGACAGAACACCACTGCCTGTGTGATGGGGAAGTTCCAAATGAAATAAAAATGTTCCCACTTTCTGGACATCAAAAGCCAGGAGGATGTTACACCAAGGCCTGCCCTGGGAATGCCCCCATGCCCTCTGTAACACAGCTCTTTTCGGAGTTATGACGGGAAATTGTCTCCTGTTCCAAACTGGCTGCCAACGGCTGTGGGCAAATGGAGAGTTTCTATACAGGATTTCCTCTTCTGTAGAAATCTCCCTGCCCTTGTAAAGTTTCCGTTTGTGAGAACTGCCAGAGAGAATTGAGAAATGAAAATGTTTCTCTGCATCTATCAATGTCTGTGCCCTTGTGTTTCCCTTTTCTTTCACCAACTCTAACATTTTCCATATTTTTTTTATTGCTAAGTGCTCTGCTTAGTTGTTTTCTTTTATTGAAGTGATGATCATGAAATGTACGTATGCAAATCTCTGCTTCCTGGCTGGGTCCCATGAAAGAAATGCACAATCACGGTGTGACAGCCAAAATCTCTGGAACTTTTCTTTCGCGTGTATTACCCACAGTGTTGTAAGTACAGTGTAAAAGTCGTTCCCTTTGATGAACGGGGATAGTTTGCCACGGGGGGCCGTGTCGGCAGCCCGGAGGCTCCCGGGGAGCGGGGCTGGAGGTGCCGCCTGATGGCAGCACCCGGCCGGGGCTGGCCCCGGCTGAGCCGTGTGCCGCTGCGGAGCCCGGGTACCGAGCAGGGCTCCGGCTCCGCCAGCCCGCGGGGCTGAGCTGCCTCCCCCTCCCCCTCCTCCTCCTCCTCCTCCTCCTCCCGGCAGCTGCCGGGACCTCGGGGCACCGCTGGAAAGTGCTCAGAAATTTGCTGTTGTGGGTTTGGCCGCAGGCTGCTGCGGGTGCCACTGACTTTCACAGGGTCAGCAGAACAACTGGTGTTTGTTTTGCTTTTCTCCGCTCTCGCCTCGGTCGTGGCAGCTCCTTCGAACTCTGTTTAATAGAGAAAATGGGGGGGCGTCTCCCTCCCTCACTAGAAGGTGAGCTGTGGGGTGCCTCGGGAGAGCAGGGCACCTGCCTGGGACTGCTCTGCTTTGCTCTCAGTCCTCTCTGTTCTTCCTCATATCCTTGTGCCTCATTCCCTTGGAGTTTGCCAGGCAGCCTGCCAGAAATTTGGTGCAGTGTTGCTCCCTCTTCCCTCAATTTATCCAAAACACATCAGCAAAGTTCCCCGCGCATCATTCTAACAAGCAACTTGCTGCTCTTTAGGTGGGACCTGTTTTTCTGTTGAAAGCAATCAGGTCCATCAATGCTCGTAGGAGAACCTGCAGCAATTTCTGATATTCTTGTGCAGTGGCTTCCTTTGGCTTGTTTACTGATAGAGCTGAGCTGTGTAACTGGGCAGAGCTTTGGCCTGGGACAAGGATTGCCTCAGATGAGAAATGAGATGCCTGATCTCAGCTAGAGGAGCAGAAGCCAACACTCTCTAAGATAAGGAACAGAACGATGCACTCCCTTTTCTGCTTTTTCCACTTTTTCTAGGCCACACTTCTATTATTCAAAGATGGAGAAAAAAGAGCCTGGCCTTTAACAACCTCTTTTCAGTTTGACCCACGTTCCCTAAACATTGCCTGTGTCAGCTGTGGTGTAACAATTGCTGCAACTCCTGTGCCGTCCCAGGCAGGACATTGACTGAAACCGAGCAGGTTTTTTTGATTGTCATGGGAAGACTCAGCAGGCCAAATCAATCTAAAATCCATCTACTATTTATTATTACTCATGAAAATTTGACAACACCGGCTGAAGCACAAGCTGACCCGGCTCAAGTTTAGCCTGAATGGACAGACAAGACAAATGGTGTGAGAGCAGTCAGTGAGCTTGTGAGCTGCTGGATTATGAACAGCAAAGAACACATCCTGTTTTTCAATCAACTCAACCAATCCTCATGTTTAAAAAAACCCAAAACCCCCAACTAGACAAAATTTCGTCTTCTGTGTTTAGAAATTATATTACATAAAGACATATATTCACATACAGCTTTAGAGCTGTATATTCACATACAGCTTCAGCTCCACAGCTGGTGCAACCTTTATTTATGACTGTGGGTCTGTTGTTTGCTCTGTAAGAGCTGGGTTTGGCTTTTTATAGCACAGGATATAGGTCCTTAAAATTAAAAGGTACGTGGTTTTGAACTTCTTTATCTTGTAGGCATAGACAATGGGGTTCATGGCAGAATTGGCATGGGATAAGAGGATTGCCAAGTACATCAAATACGGGGGGATCTGAGACCCAGGGTTAAAATAGGAAATGCAGTTTATGATGCACAGAGGCAGCCAGGAGATTGCAAACAGGAAGAGAACAAGTGCCAGAGACTTGGCTGTCTTGAACTCCTGGCCATAGAAAGCCCCAGCCCCTCTCACACTGGTCCCTTGGCTGAGCTTGGTGTGGATGATGTAGAAGATCTCGGCATACAGAGCACACATGATGAGCAGGGGCACGAGGGTCCACGTGAAGAAGCAGAAGAACACCATGTAGTCCATCCTCATCACGGAGATGAACCGGCACCTGGGGAAGCTGGAGCTCCTGGGGTCTACCTTGTTCCAGCCAAACATGGGGATGAGCCCTCCCAGCAGGGCCAGGGACCAGCACAGCCCCAGGGCCCACCAAACTCTCCTCTCTGTGGTGATTATTTTATATCTGTAGGGAAAGAAATCCCAGGTCGTGTTAAAGAGAAGCATTTTAAAGTAGTTAAGGATGAACTCGCCTGTTCAGGTGCTGCAGGACCATCGTTAGAAAATGAAGCATTAACTTTTTTTTGTGGGGAAACCAAATTGCATCTTGAGACAAGCCCCAGCTCTTCATTTGTAACAGTTACTTCGCAGCATCCGTAAGAGCTGTGCTTAAGCTCCCTTGTTTAAAACTGGATGTTTAATCTATTTTATTTCTTGTTTCATTATGATCTTAGTTCTCCTCTTGCCAGGATATTGCTTTGCTGCTGTCCTGTCCTAAGGAAGTCCTATCTTATTTCTGGGCTTCCTTGGGTGTACCTTCCTCTTTTTATTTGGTTTATGCCATTTGTAGGACTAAAATTCATTCTTCAGCTTCATAGGCCCTTTCCCATTATAAAATATGATCTCTTGGATGCTTGAGGTTATGCTTTGCTTTTCTAGCTTGTGTATTTTTCATTTAAATGTAAATAGTGAGTGAGTTCAGTTAACCGTTAATAAGTTTGTTACTACTTTTATATTTTCAGCAAATACTAAAAGGAATTTTATTTAGAAGACAAGCTCAGAGAGCTAAAAATAAAACCCTATAACATACTCAGCATCCTGTGCAATTAACCAAAGTGCTGCAAATTCAAGTCTGCCCACAGATACATCCTGTGACCAAATTCTGATCAGTGATAACACCTGAGAACCCCCTGGGCCTCTGAGCTCATCTCAGGTGGGCTTTGAGGCACAAGCATCCGCTTCAAGCAATTAAAGGTCAGAAAGGAGGAGAGAGGAGGTGGTGCAGAAGCTGGGGCAGCCTCACCTGGTGGGCAGCTTGACTCGCAGGTACCTGTCGATGGCGATGGCCAGCAGGGACAGGATGGAGGCGTTGGTGAACACCACCAGCAGGCAGCACATGAAGAGGCAGCTGTAGGCGGGCACGGTGATGCCCAGGCTCACCACGATGGCCAGGGGCATGACCAGGAGCCCCACGGCGATGTCGGCCAGCGCCAGGGAGCCGATGAAATAGAGCGTCGTGTTCTGGAGCGCCGCCTCCAGCCTCACCACCCAGATCACCAGGATGTTGCCCAGCGTGGCAAACAAAGCCACCAGGCACTCGGTGCCGATGTAAATCCCGTCCAGGCTGCTCAGGGCCAGGCTGCTGTTCGGCATCCTGAGCTGCTGCAGCTGCTCCTGCCCCGGCTGCAGCTGCGGGAGGAAATGCGGGCATCGATGACCACGTGCGGGATCTTCAGTGCCCGCTGCTCGCTCGTTCAGAGACTCTCCAACATCCAGACCCCTGAGCTATTTCATGTCCTCAGCACTGGGGTAGCAAATCAGCTGCAGATATATCAGCATCCGGGAAGCATTCCCCTCTCTGGAGACCCCTCCTGAAGCTCACTGCATCCCTCCAGCAGCCTCGAGTCAGCAAAGTGCCTTGGGAAGCAGTTCTGAAAGGAAAATGTGGGAAAGCTTTCACAGTCCTTCTTAACAGCAACTTATAAAGAAATAGTTTTACAGGTTCCTCTTTCAAGCCGTTTTAGAAGTGCAATAGTTGGCTGCAAAGCTGACACTTATCAGTCCAGTTAATCTGTCCAGTCACTGTTACAACTGAGGCAGCCCAGGGCTGCTGAAGGGAGCTGCATTAAGAAACAAAAGATCCCTGCGTGAAGGTAAGGGCAGGAAGAGGTCACTCTGCCATTACCAGCATGGGGAAAACAGACTTGACTTGGGGAAATATTAATTCCCAATCAAATCAGACCAGGAAAATGGGAAAGAAAACCAAATTGTAAAGGCAGAGGGTGGATGCTGGAGCAGAGGCTCCACCTTGAGAGCGCCCTGACCCGGCTGGACCGGGCAGCTGGAGCTGGAGCGGGAGGATGGAGCAGCCCCTGGGCAAGGGGGGTTTGCAGCAGCACTCAGATTTAACAGCTCTGCATCTGCCCATCCCTTTTCCCGCAAAGGCAGGTGCTTTTCTGTGGGGACGCTCTGTCTGAGGGCGATGCCACCCAGCCCAGCTGGGGCCAAATCGAGGGAGCTCCGCCCAGTCCCCCCTGTTCCCACCAGGTTCCTGCCGGGGCGGGCACAAGGTGCTCTGGTACTCTTCAGGTGCTTCCTCAGCAGGCAGCATCTGTTTCCTACCCTAAACATGGCAGAGCCAGGGTGCTGGGCTGCTGTGACTCCTCTGACCGAAGGAGGATGAGCCTGCGCCCTTCTGCTGTCCCTGCCCCGCATGAGCACGGCTTTCCCTCAGCCCTGCGGTGCCGCATCCTCACTCCGGGGGCACTCGGCCCTTCTCCCACTGCCCTCCTTCAGCCCCAGGCTCAGGAAAGGCAGGGCTGGAGGTTTTCACAGCTTGCAAAGCGATTAAGCCCTCCCCGCACGGAGGAGCCGGACGGGGCCGGAGCGTGGGCTCGGCAGCTCAGGACGAGCCAGCCCTGGCTCCGCTGCCAGCCAAACGGTGAGCGAGCGGGAGCGGGGCCCGGAGGCAGCAGCTGAAGGCTTTGGTGCAGATTAGGATTCCAAGGTGTATTTTTAGATCCCGTTACTGAGCTGAGGCGGCAGAGCCCGCGGAGAAGGCGGCTCCGGGAGCAGCCCGTGCCGGGCAGGTTGGGATCAGGGCTGGGCGAGTCCCGTGTGGCAGAGCCCAGCGGTGTCCCGGGGAGACGGGGTTAAAGGCTTTGGGATCCCGCTCCCCGAGCACTTGATGGTTTTGCCATTTAAAGGCTGTACTCGGCTTGCTCGTTTCTTGGATGGCTCCAGCGAAAGGCTTCCAGCTCTTCCCGAGGGATCCTCCTACATCCTGGTGAGATAAGGATCAGGAAGGGAAGGTCTCTGCAATCTCAGCTCGGCTTTGAGCATAGATTCCCTTTTCACTTCGGGAGTGGAGGGGAGGAGGACAAATTTGCTAGAAAAAAATTATTTCTAAGTGACACACAAAAAAAAAGTATCCCACAACAACGATCTTATAGCGTGAGTCAACAACAGCCACGTCTGCCTTTGTTCTGGTGGGGCTGTAAAGCGCTCGCAGGGAGGACAGAGCAGCCTCCTCGAAGGCAAACTCCTCGTGAGGCCCTGTCGGGCACCCCGGGGGGCTCGGGGTCCCGGCTCACGCAATGCCAGGCTGCCCCGGCCACAGCCGCCCTCCTTGCTTTGGGACATCAGTGCCCCCTCCTTCCCCACATCCCAGCAGCTTCTGCTCCTGTGCAGGAGGTGTGGAGGAGTTTTCTGGATTTCATAATGTAACGTTTACTTTATAGGAAGAAACCCAAGCAACTGATAAACCAAGTGGTGGCGAGTGGCGAGTTCTGCCCTGGCTCTTCCCTGCCTGGGAAGGAACTGAAAGCAAGGCAGAGGCAGGATGTGAACGTGGAGCAGAATCACGTCTGGTGTGACAGAGTGATTGTGGGCTGGTGAATTACGAGCCAGAATGAGAGGCTGGAGCCTGGTGTAGGGGACAGTGTCCTGTCGCTGTGCCTCAGTTTCCCCATCCATGGTAAAAGGAGGGTTAATCTGATCTACACAGAGCTGGAAAGGGCTGGACAGGAGCAGGACCCTTTTGGTTTCTCTCTGAAACTCCCCATTTGGGATTTTTTTCACCTGCCCCTCCAATGGGGGCACAGTGACATCGGAAAACCGCTGCTGGTCTTTCTCGCAGATGCAAAAACCTGAAGAAACCCCTCCTCTGGCACACACACAGCTGTGCTGGAAGGCAAAGTTCACTGTCCTTAGAATCCAGGGTTGGTTCCAAAGATGATTTCAACTGCTGTCAAGAGCAAATTGTCAGAGGAGAATCAGATCTGGAAAGCTCTTCTTCCCTTCCACGTTCCGTTCCTTGAGCCTGAGCTGTCCTGGGGCCGGGATTCTCCTGTGGCTGTGGGTTTCAAACCCCCGAAGCCCGGGAGCGAGTTGGGTGTTTGCTGGTCCTGCCGAGCTCGTCGGGCAGTGCAGGGCCCGTGTGGGAGGGGCTGGGGCTGCCAAACCAGTATGGCCCAGTGGCTTTGCTGGGCAGAAGGGTGGGATGCAGCAGCCAGAGCTTGGAAACTGCTCCCGCTTGCCACCCCTGGAATTCCAGGTACAAACAGGGCACGAGCGCAGGGACAGGGGCTTGGACAGATTATATTGCTGTGCGCTTTTAAAATTACTTGCATTATAGCTGGAGTTTTTTACGGCTTTCTTTGGGTGTGGCTGTGGAGTGGGCGCAGCTGCAGCGGGGGCAGAGCAGCTGGCACAGGACCCGTTTGATGCCAGCTCCGCTCCTGCGCAGGAGAATGATCTCTGCCAGCCCGTGGGAGCAGCCATTCCCGGGTTATCCAGTTCTTCCTGCCCCAGGCTGTCCCTGCCTCCCAGCACCCGGGGCTGGAATGAACGGAGTCACACCGGCTGCTCTCGGCTGACTGGCGAAATGCAGCTTTTTGGAATATTTTATTCCCAGAGCTGCTTTCCCAGCTTGTTGCAGAGCGATGCAGAGACATCACCCAGCAGTCTGGAGAGCCGTCTCCTGCGTGTGAGGAGACGAAATCGCCTCGGCTGGTGTTTCACAGCCTCTCTGCCCGGCTCTGCCCGGCCCTGGGAGGCGACAGCAGATCCGGGATCCCAGCGAAGACCCCTCTGCACAGCACAGAACTTTCCATCCTTGCTCTTCATTAGAGACTGTTCTAAAATTCCATGAAAATGGCATACAATAAATCCTGGGGAGATGAAAGGGAGGTTTGAGCTGGCAGGAGGCTCTTTAGAGAGGCTCTATTTGCACAAATTATCTGGCTGACAGGAGAGAAACTGTTTTGACATTTTATAAACTCTTCCACTGATAATTTTGCATCTCAGTACAGCAAGGCTGGGGGAGGCAGGACGGGGTGAAACAACAAAGCCAAGGCCCTGAGCTCCCTTCCCAGCTCTTATTTTTGAACACCAGCCAATTGTTCGACTGCAAAGCACTGCAAAAGCAGCCTTTCTCTGAAAAGAAAGGGAGGAAAGTGCCATTATCTCCATTATCTCACTGATGAGCATCCTCGGGAGGGGACAAGTCACCTGGCACAGGCAGCACCCACTGCCACTGCCCTGCCTGCCCCCGGGGCTTGAGAACACAGGATGTAAAACCCAGTTAGCAGCTTCTCCAAATCGGTTTGTCTCCAGCAAGGGTTGAATGGACACTGTCAGAAATGTGTGGCTCTACCAACCACAATGAATATATGTGCTTGATACGGGTCACTGAGTTACTCTGAATTTTGAGTGTTTAGTGGCATCTCAGGCTACAAATGTCTCAGATTAAATGAATATTACCAATTTCCTGAGATTCCTAAGATTTTGCGTTATCCTGTGCAGGGCCAGGAGCTGGACTGATGATCCTTGTGGGTCCCTCCCAGCTCAGGATATTCCGTGATTCTATGAATATCTTGCTGTAATTTATTTATGAATCATGACTCACTCCCTGACTGGCATTCGTGGACTAATTCATCATTGTCAGCATGACTTGGGGAGGAGAAGCTTATATTTCCTCTGGATATCTTTTAAGTGCTTTTTTCCTGCCTTTATTTCCCTAATCAAACCAAGATCTTATTTATAGTGCTGCCGTTTCTGTCTGGGTAAGCCCAGAGTGGCCCCAATGGCTTAACAGGATTTATTTACTCCAGCTTTACCCGGGTGTAATGAACAGAGGGCTTTGGTCCTGTGGCTGCACTAATCCTCTCGGAGGTGGAAGCAGAGGCTTTCCCCTGAGGAGCAGTAATTCCAAATGAACAAATGAAACCCCCGCGGGCCCCTGGGGAGGGGGAAGGAGCTGATGGCTCCAAACGAGAGAGCTGAGTGGTCCCAGTCCTGATCCCACACAGGCTTCCAGAGCTGCTTGGTCCCTCTGGCTCGGGCCCTGCAGGGAAGCTCAGGGATGGCTGCTGGGCCCTGGAGCAGAGGAGGAAGGAGGGAGGCTCAGTCCCCACCTCACACCGTGACACAGAACCAGGGACAGCCACACACAAAGGTGCTGGCCAGGAAGGAAAGCCCTTGGGCCTTTCTTTGATCAAAGATGGACTGAAAACAAACCATTTTCCAGGGAAGTGGTCCTGAGGGGAGCCTGGAGTGTCCCCAGGAGCTCAGCTCCACCAACAGGAAGATGAGCTGGAGGCAGCCGGGCTCTGGGGGCCGGCACAGTCCAGGTTTGCCAGGGAAGCTCCTTAGGAAGGAAGCATTGTTTATACCTTTTTATTTTTAATGTACATATACTTGGATCCAACCTTTCCCATGATGCATGGCAGAAATCAAGGCCTCTTTTGTTCTACAATTGACTCAGAGATGTTTTTTGGTTCCTTAGCGAAAAAAAAGGAGTTTATTTTTCCTTACAACAAAACACACAGAGAGCTCTCATTGCTGTAGAAAATTCTTTTGTAAATGGCAGTTATCGCCAGGATTGCTGTCCTGATTTGGGGGGAAATAAAGTATTCTTAAATACTTGCTGCACGTTTTGGAGCCTCACAATAACGTATCTGGAGTTTGCCCCTAAGATTTGTCTGAAGGAATCACAACACAGCAGTGGAGGGGAATTTAAACAGAGCGTGTTCCCAGGTAAATAATAACAGCAGGACCTGTTCCTGGTGTGAGAGGAGGTTTAGCAGTGCCCTCGTGCAGCCCCCGAGGTGCCGGGCTGCACCCCTGGGCTGGCACAAGCCCCGCCGCTTTTGCTGAAGAAGCAGCATGGGAAAGGCAGGTCTGGGAGGACAGGGAGATAAAGTGTTATTGTTTCCATCTCCTCAGCTCTTCGTCACTTCCACTCCGATCCAAACACGTGGGGGATGAAACTGCTGAGCTGGGTTTGCTCGTTTGGCAGCCGGGAAATGCAAACCGTGCTGGTTCAAGGTTCCCGTGGGGGTCTGGGGCAGGGAGAGCCCGGGACCAGCACAGCGGGACCTGTGTGAGCAGGGCGGCAGGGCAGCCTGCCAGGGGCAAGGGGTGCCCAATCCCCAGGAGAGCCAGCGCCCAGCAGCCCCCGCGAGTCCCAGCAGAGGTGCCTGGCAGGTGCCGGGGGCGCGCAGGGCACCGTGGGGAGGCTGCAGGCGCAGGGCGGCGGGGAGGGCTGGAGCCCGTGCTGAGCTGCCCCTCATCCTGCCCGGGGATGGAGCGTGGGGCAGAGTGCGTGAGCAAAGAGCTGCTGGGCTGGGGACGTGCCCGGCAGCAGCGCACGGCGGTGGCAGGAGCCTTCGGGAGAACCCGTCAGTCTGGAATGCAGCTGCTCACCACAACACACAGCCCAGGCAGTAAAACAAGTGATTAAATGCCCTGATACCTCTGCGGTTTCTGTAACTCTGGAAAGACAAGTGGAGATTTCTGTCACTGAGGCAACCTTAAGAAACCGGCCCCCATCACGCCAGGAGCCCAGCTCCCATCCTGGTTTATCAAACGGGACAGCAGCTCCTGGGACACTTCTGTCCGTTTAGGGTAAAAGCGAGATCTGGCAGATAAATACCCTCATCCCTGGCATGCTTGTTCCTTGGGAAAACAGCCCCGGGAACCTGATCCCAGCCCTCCCACTGAGCAGAGGCCGTGCTGGGGACTCGCCCCTCGCGGGCTCTGCCCGGTGGGGCAGGATTCAGCCCGGCATCCCCCCAGTCTCAGTGGGAAGCCGTGGCTGGAGGTGGCTCCAACCCTGGCAGTTTGCGCCCACCCTGCTCAGGTCACGGCTGGGCTGAGCGCTGTGCTCAGTGGTCCAGCTTTCCTCCCAGTCCCTGGCATCAATGCTGAGACTGTTTCAGCCCGTGAGCCACCATCTTCCCTGTCCGGGCCGGCTGCTCCCAGCAAACCCATCTGGTGGATTTCTCACATCAGATGCAACTGTTTCATCTTTCCTCACTTCCATTGCTACGCTCGGGCTGGGAGATGAGCTATTTTCAAATGCATCTGCTGTTATTTATGCAAACACTTTCTTTCCAAAGGGCAACAGAGGGAAGTGTTGGGAGCCAAAGCACACGCAGGCGTTCCGAGGATGTCACTGGGACAGCACGGCTCAGCTTGAGGGGAGCTCCAGCTCCCACAAAGTCTGGGAGCACACGGGAGATCCGCGTGTGCCGCCGGGGTGTCCCAGGTGCCCCAGCCCGGGGGAGGCAGGGCAGGGTGGCAGGGACACAGGACACCCAGGCCTTTCTCAGGCAGTTTCCTGTCAAAGTTTCTGAGTCATAGCAGGGGTGGAAGTGACTCATGATCCGCTAAGGAGGCGACAGCTGACTGCAGAGCTGGATTCAGGCTGTGACACTCAGCCGATGCCCAAAAGGACCCAGGGTGACGGTACTGGGAGGGGAATCCAGCACTGGCTGTGAGCAGACACAGGTGCCTCGTGCTCCCTCCTATTCAGCACTTGCTTTGCTTTATTCAGCCTTCCCGAAGGAAAATACCTGCTCTGCCTGAGAGAGAGGCTCAAAGCCAGGGCTATTCACTTGCGTTCAGGAAGCAATCAGAAAACAAAGAGTGCTGTCAAAAGTTTAAGTGTTACTCTAATCATAATTACAGTGGAGCAGCTATTAAAGGGAGCTGAGGAACTGCCTCTCTTGACACAGCTGGGTTAGAAGCTCCTGCTAACCCCTGGAAGCAGCAGGAATGAAGGTGCTGGAGGGTCTCCCAGGCTGTGGCATGATTAAGTCCTCTTAGGACAGCAGAGCAGCAGAAAGTGGAAACACACATCTCCTCTCCAGGTACAGGTGAGTCCATTATTATCTCACTGATGTCTTTATAAACCCTGGCCTTTATAAACCCAGCCCTGTGCCTGCGTGTGCTGCTGGCCTGGGGCCGGGCTGAGGGCACGAGGAGTGTCTGATCCCTGGATATTGGCACCAGCCCTGAATGGAGGCAGTTATCAACTGGGCAAGGGCAGGGACAGGTAATGAAGAAACTCCATGGACCTTGCAGGGCTCCCAGGAGCTGACAGACAAATACTTGGATTGTTACTTTTACCTGCTAATCCAAAATTGCCCCTTGGCTACAATACAGTCATTGTGTGACTGTTTAAAGAAAACAAGTGTTTAAACCCCATGAAAGAAAACATGAGAAGGAGTATTTACTGAATTAGACATTCTCTCATTTCAATATATATGACATTTAATTTCAAAGTTTGTCTCATTGAGTGGGTTCCACCAAACCTCCAGTCAAAGGATTTCTCTGACTTCCTCTGGTAGTTACACTTTAACTTTCATTTTATCTTTGTTTTTTTCTTTCCATTCCCCCAACATCCCCATACTCTACTGCCTGGATTTTACAAAATAGGTTTTACAAAATAGAATGTACAAAATACACTGCAGCTGGCAGTGGAGGAGGAGGTTTGGTACCCAGAGATGGAGGAGCCACGGGGTGAGCGAGTGCCTGGCTGCACAGGAAGGAGTTGGGTAATAGAAAATGTGTGGTTGCAGCTGCCTTTGAGCAGGGAGCACAGTTTGACAGCTGAAAGAATAACACTTGTTATTGTTCACGTTGAGCTCTGCTGTCCCAGTTTTTCCTGCTTGAGACTGGGCCTCTCCTGGCTGTGGCTGTGCAGGGGTCAAGGAGCTCCGGTCCCCTCTGCTTTGGCTTTTTCTTCTGCAAATCCAGCAGCTTTGCCCAAGCCACATTGCAAACTGTGGATGGGGTTAGTGAGGGCAGACTCAGGCCCTGGGCTGTGTTCTGAGGGCCTCTGTGGAGGTGCCACCCATCCCTACCCAGGGGATTTGTGAAGTACCCTACAAACGTGTCTCAGCATGAGGAGCTGCTGGGTCACCCTAAGCTGGGACCATCTCCCATCGTGTGTCCCAGCTTCTGAAAGACAAATTCACCTCTCCCACCCAGAAACAGCCCCAGCAAACTGCTGGGAGCAGCTCTGTGCCACGGCTGGGCCGGCTGTGCAGTGGGGAGATGCACAGGTTACACACTGCTGGGGAGGCACTCAAACACAGCTCCAGCACCCGTGAGTGGAGCCAGGAGAGGTGCCCAGGCTGCTGGCTCTGCTCATTGGCTGTCCATTCCTTCACAGGCTCCTCTGGTAGGAAATTCCAGGATGCCACAGCTTTGGACAAGGAAATTCTTGCTTGCAGAAAGCAGAGTAAGAGCAGCCCATTGTGCTGCTGTTAGACTGAAACATGGGAATCCCTGTGCATGATAATTGGCAGCTCCCTGCCGTAGCTGAGCATGGGAAATGGGATTTGTGCTTCCTTCCCCAGTGAGTTTCACAGCCTCTGATGATATTTATGAAAGCCTTGAACCAGAAACCCCAATCAGCCTCTGCCTTTCTCCTGACTCTGCAGAACTGCAGATACCAGACTGACTCCGGGCTTTTCTGGCATGCTCGCAAGGTAGGGAAATGTTTGGGAAGCTGCACGAGAAGCCCTCATCCTATGTCCCTGTCAGAGAGACAGTCACAAAGGAGGAAGGCCCAGGCTTGCTGGTGTTTTTGGTAGAGGAAGCTTTGTTCCTGCCCCCTCACCCTTTCTGCAGTCCCTGTGCTTACATCCTTAGGGCTCAAACCTGGAAAACGCCCCGTGTCTGCACTGGGAGCCAGCCTTTCCTGTGATTTCAATGACTTTAAGGCCACTGGATGGGCTGGGGGAGGAGCATGGCCTTGGCACTGCTGCCCCAGGGCTGCAGTGCATGAAAAGCCAGTCCAGGCTTTCCCTTTGGAAACCTGCTGGAGCTTTGGCAGAGCCCTGCCTTGGGATCAGCCATCCCTCCCCAGATTCCACAGCTCCCAGCTCATCTGCCTAATTGCCTGGTAGCTTCACCCAGCCAGACAGTGGGCACGGAACAAACCAGGTCTGCAGCGGGAGCAGGGATGGGGTTTTCAGGGAATCTGGTCCCGTCTGCTCTGGGAACAGGCTCAGGGCTTGGAGCTCTCTTGCCCCTACAGAGCTTGGGAAGCTGGGCTGTGTTAAGCGATCCTCTGTGGTCGGGTCCCTGGCGAGGACAGCGTGGGAGGTGAGGTGTGAGCTCGGTGACCCTCAGGCACAGCAGCTGCTGGCAGCCATGTGGGTGCTCAGTGTTAATTACATCATTAAGTCATTATTCATAATGATACACTGCAATCTCATCTGTAAAGAAAATATTATGCTTGCACTTCAAAGGCTTGTGCTGAGGTCCTTGGAATGAGCATTTTTTTCTTGGTTCTTCCCTAAGTTTAAAGGATGGTTATTGTAAGTTTAGAGAGCAGCAGTTCCTTTCTTGTGCAGTTCAAGTTCAGACACTCAGGACAGGACCAGGGTGCAGTCAGCACCTTTACTTCTGTCAGCCAGAGCAAAAGGATAATGTGTTATTAGCCTGCATGGTGTCAAACCCACTTTCATTTACTCTCCAGCCCTGTGATTCTATCAGCCAGGAATCCAAGGTCATTATGCAATCACAAATTGTTTCTGAATTTCATTAAATCAGCAAATGGGCCTTAGCTACGTATTTACATCAGCTGAACTTGTGATAATTTATTCAATTGAGCAACTATTATTTTGGAATGAAAGAAGTCCTGAGGGATCCTGCTTCATATTAATTTGCCTGCAGAAGACTCAGTGCAACCTCTGCAACTCAGCTGCAAAAGCAGGTGGAAAAATTGCAATCCTGTTGCAGGTTCTGGGATAAATAAGTGTTTTCCTATCAGTCTTTTACTGCTGCCATATAGCAGGAAAAGGGGAGTGAAATCTTGGTATAACTTAATATGAAAGGATTTAGACTGCAGAGTTTGGGAAAGACGTTATTGTGGCAATTCCTGTTTTTGTATAAATAGATGGGCTGTGATAAATTACACAATTTTTAAAATAAAACTGCAGTGTGAAGGGTCACTGTATTTCTTGGGCTGTGTCCAGGACGTTCCAGGCTGTGTCCTGTATGTGACAGGATGCAGAGAATCGATTCTCTTTGCCTCATAACCTTGTGTTGTTGCTGAGTTGGTGTGAGTAGAAATCCCTGGTTTTGGGTTGTCAGCAGGTTCCAGCCCTCCAGGCAGGTGTCAGTGCTGTCAGTCACCCTGGAGACGGTCCTGGAATAATGGGATTTGTTAGAAATGGGGAAATGCACCGAGGGAGAGCCCAGGTGTGGACATGGGATGTAACACCTTGCTGACAGACTGGGTTTGCTGACGAGTAATCCACTGCTGCACGAGAGACAAGGAGCAGCAGCACGGGAGGGAAACAGCTCTGTCTGAGGGGCTGCATCTGCCTGCTGAAGGAGGGCAGGAGTTGGGGCTGGGAGAAACGGAGATCCAGATTTATTCCCTGCTGGAGTCTAGGAAAAGTGCCTCTGATTCCAGCTGAACTTGGACCTGCTTCTCCTCTTCTAATCGTTTCATTACCAGGTTCACACTCACCCAGATCTAGTTTCATGTACTTGCAAAGTCTGACTCAGCAATAAATGTTATCAGCTTCCACTCAAACCTGCAGAAAATGGGGGGAAAAGTCAACCTTCCCAGAACACACATCAAATAGGAGTTCTCTCTTGCTGAGTCAGGCCCTCAGTGTGCCTGGACCCTTATTGTTTTGAAACTTGGAAGATGGTCCACAAGCCATGAAATAGATAAGTGTGTGATTCCTTGGATACAATAGAACTCTTTAGTCAGTGCTCAGTGGGAAAAGCTGCAAATGTGTTGATATTTGGGGCAAAGTTTGTTAAAGCTTTAATTTCAAAGGAAGTTTGGGGTAAAGCCTTGCAGAATGCTCGAACATTTCCATGTACACTGAGCCTGTTAAAGGAATTGCATCCTTTGAAATTTCTGCCCATAGGAATATGTTTTTGCACAGCTTTTAAAATAGAAGTTACTGCTGATATTTTGTCCCTGCCTCTTTTCCAGACACAGCCTCATGTTTTTAAACACTGAGTTAGTAACTTCCTAAGTTCACAGATTTTACGATAATGTTTGTACTCTGAAGAAACGAGTTGCTCAACCGCAAGAGCTGAGCATCCTTCAAGGCAGATGCTTTTGCCACCCCCACTGTCCCACTGCGACTGAGCCTCTCACTGCTGAGGCTGCCAAGTCCTGCAGGGACAGAAAGTGTGGAAATCCTTCTCTGACATTGCCCTGCCTCCAGCGATTCCGATCAAGCAGTGATTCACCTGCTCGCTCCCAGCACGGTGGTCCCCAGGGAAGGAGACACCTCTTAAGCCATAAAACCAGGGATTTACAGATCAGAATCAACAGCCACAAGTTGTACCTGGGAGCAAAATTCTGCGCTGTGTATTTATTTCTGCTGTGAGAGGGAGAACTGGAGCAGTCTCAGTTACAGAGGGTGAGTGGGGACTCTGAGCTCTGTGTGTCTCCTGGACGCTCACTTGCTGTGGATTTTGGATAAGTCATTTAACCTTTGTTTTCTCATCTGTACAGCCAGACAAGTCATATTTAGCATTTTTGTTGGAGTTCTGGATGAAAGGCAGCATGACTGCTAAAATGTTGCTGCTGTAGCCTCAGACCTCAACAAATCCGCATTTCTGCATTTCATGGAGAGCTGGGCATTGCAATCATGGAAGCGACTACAGCTCTTCTTGGGGTATTTATACATTCTTAAAGAGGAAAAAAAGCCCCTGAAATTTATTGACTGTTGACATTAGCTTTTCTGGAGTGTGTAGTTCAGAGTTGAATTATAGTTTAAGTTGGGGCTAATGAAAAGATCTCCCCGATCACGAGACCCTGCGCAGTGACTGCGCTGGACTTCAGACCTGATCCTCCCGGTGTGGCTGCTGTCCCTACAAACCCGCAGTGACAAAAACACCATCAGGACACTTCTGGGCCATTTCCTCTTCCCTCGTTTTGTTGTCAATTTGTTGTTTCTTGTGAATTACACGTGTTTCACTTCAATGTTACATTTCTTTATTTTCATGCTTTTCTAAAACAAACAAACAAAACCCCACACACTTTGAAGTGCTATGTTCCAAGAAAAGCTTTTCAAGGGGAGAAAGTGATGTGGTGCTGGTCCTGAGCCCTGTGGGTAGTGCTTGGTGACCTCTTGGTGACTCTCCTTCTGCCTCCTGTGACCGGTGCAGCATCGTCTCCATATGGAAATACCCTCAGCCCAGTCACCCGCTTGATCCCTGTTTGCTGTCTGCCCTTCCCATGGGGAAATTCCGCCCCGATGTCCACCTGAGCCTCCCCTGGCCCCCCCGAGGCTGTTCCCTCTCCTCTAGTCCCTGTTCCCTGGGATGAGATCCCAAACCCCCTCGGCTGCCCGCTCCTGTCAGGGAGTTGTGCAAAGCCAAAAACTCCCCCGGTCCCCCTTTCCTCCAGGCTGAGCCCCTTTCCAGCTGCTCCTGGGGCTCCAGCCCCTGCCCAGCTCCGCTCCCTTCCCTGGACACGCTCCAGCCGCCGCACGAGGAGCCCAGCCCGGGACACGGCC
>WAAG01061762.1:21849-43333 GCA_013390105.1 Tichodroma muraria
GGCCCCGTCCTGCCCCGGCCGGTCCCGTGCCAGCCCCGCCGGACATCCATCTTGTGCAGCCGCGGGTGTCGCCGAGCTCGGGGATGACCGGAATTCGTGCGGTGCTGGTGGGGTCAGGTGTGTGCGGGGCGTCCCCTGCTCGCCGCTCCCCGCCGTGGGAAGGGGCGCAGGGGCTTGTGCGGGGCCCGAGAGCACCGGGGGCGAAGGGACAGCGGGGCTGGAGGCGCGGAGGGTGCGCTGGCACAGGGGGATGGATGCAGGACGGGGGACAGGCTTCACGAGCCGCTCCGCTTCGCCAGCCCGGATGGGCGGCAGGAGGTTTGGGCAGGTGGGACGAGCCAAGGGGGAGCCCCTCGTGAGCCACGTGGAGCAGCGGGCTGGCATCCTCATCCTCCCGGCCCATCCTCATCCTCCCCTCCCTACGACTGGTTGTCTCAGACCACCTCAGCTCTGGAAAGGTTTCTTGCACTTCCTTCAGTCGCTTTAAAGAGAAACTGTTCTCTGTGTAGGGAAACTTTGGTGTTTAGGTAGTTCTCGTTAATTGGTGTCTTTGCTTGCAATATTTGAGGTACAGAACGTGTGGGTTTGGTGCAGGGATTCCTGTGGAGCTCCCTCAGTGGGAGGGTTGGGGTTTGGACTCAGCGAGCCAGTTCCGACTGACACAGAGCTGGAATTGGGTCTTGGTTTGCTCACAGCTTGGGAAGAACTGCAGACAGGAAGGGCAAACCATGAAAACTCTGGTTTTTATCCTTTCAGTAGCTTAACAGGGGAGATATTTCTTAAAATAGTTGTTTGACTTGAAAACGCCTGTCTGCCTTCAGAGTGTTGTACTCTACTATTTCGGAGTATTGTATCGGCAGTCTGTAATTTCTGTTGCTGTTGTAATTCTCTCTGAGTAGTTGTGTTGCTCCACGTAAAGAGACACCAGATTATCTGAAGAGTTGAGGAAAGCGTTTGTTCGGTTGACAGTGCCTGTCTGCTGTGAAATGTTTCACTGTTGTGATTGGTGTCATTGCTTTTTTCACGCTGAAATGGCGTGTCAGTAATTCTCCCTGGAGTAGCGGATCCTTGGATCTGAAAGGGTTTTAATGTGGGAGTTTGTGAGACTTTCAGGAAGCATTGGATGAAGCTTGGAGAAACAGAAAATGGTGTGTTAGCGAAGCTCTGTGCCTTTAATGAGAAGTTATCCAAAACCAGGCAAGTTAAAGGGAAGTTCCAGATGGAGCACTCTTGCTTTTGTGGTCTCTGCAACTTTCTGAATTCACAGAAGCAATACATTTCACGAGTATGAAATGCTGTCTGATTATTCTGACATCATTATCACGTTGCTATAGTGACTTCATTACGCTGGGAATGCCATGTTCACATCCGGTTGCTATGGAAAAAATCAGTGTCATAAATAAAAACATTTAATGTTCTGTTCATCCCTGTGGCAGGAAAAAAGGCATCGATTTATTGATGTGAGCGAAGACTGGCAACATATTCCAACAGAAGTTCTTAGTGCCAAGTTACAAACTGGGAAATTGTCACTTGCCGTTCTCGGCAGATTGTCCCTTGCCTCTCTCTGTTGTGGCAGGTAGCAGAAGTTGTGAAAGCGTGGTTTTGGACTGGAGGGTGACAGAGCGTCTGTCGTTCTTCAAGGTGGAGTCGGCAGGAAGTGCTGTGCTCGCACCGCTTCTAAAAATAATCTGTTTTCATGCGCAGTGTTTGCGTTCCTCAGAAGCTCTCAGGGAGCGGAGTTCTCCCCCCCAGAGCAGGTCCCGCTCACAGCCTGCCTGTGGGGATGCCCAGGAGGCTGCAGGGCCGAGGAACCTCGGTGCCAGCCGGGCCGGCGGTGTCACAGCCGGGCTGTCACCCCCAGGGCTCCCGGGGAGCTGAGCCCTGGCTGCCATCACGTGTCCTGGCTCTGGCGGGGCTGTTTTTAGGGCAAGTAGCTTTGCTGAAGGTTTTGAGAGGATCTCCTGCCAAACAGGCCGAGTTACTCGCACGGCCTAAGTCCAGTGACAGGTTAATACTTTTATTTGGAGACTCGAGTTTACAGAGCATCGGAGCAGTTTATATTTGAAACCATAAGCTGCAAATATACAGACATAGGTTACTAGTGATACATTTTGTGGCTGCTCGGCCAGTCTGAGGACTGTTCTTAAAAAAACTGCAAAGTAATTAAATGGCAGGAGTGTAACATGTGGATGTACTTGAACATTAAAGTTTTAGTAGTGTATTGAATCATCGTCCTGGGCATAAACAACTCCAAGCATTTGTTTGTACTTTATATTGCAGGGCTTTCTCTTGTACCCTGCACGTGCACGGCGCACTCGGTGGCACTTTGAACTTGTGCTCACTGTTTAGAGAACAGATTGCTTCTGTGCAGCTCTGCAGAACCTAAAAAAATCGTCTTCAAGAGGAATCCTAATACTCTGACAACAGGAACATGTTGTCTGTTTTCCTAGAGAAAACAAAGTGAATCTTTTGAACATACATAAGTTCAAACCTTTAGGCTTTATATTTGAAGTGTTTTTTTTTGTGTGTAGCTGTTTGAAGTTCAGAATTATCCTTGATCCAGTGTTACTTTCAACCTTGCCAAAATCAGCTCGGTTGGCTCTGGCTGTGGATCCTGATCAAAACTTTTGGATTTTAGGGTAATATGGGGGACCTGCTATTTTATCACTTTCTTTTAATTTCTGATGAGCCATATTAATGTTGAGCATCAATCACTTCTTATAACTTTGTGTATTTAATTCTGCAGATGCAGATTCAAGAAAGGCATGACTTTTAAAACTTGGTCAAGTCCTAGGGTGGTGTTTGGATTTTTTTGCCTTGATCTGAGGGGGTGTTGGGTTATTTTTGAAGATGAGGTAGTGAGAATGGTGGTTAAAGTATAGCCTCAATTCATTTCATGTTGAGCTCTGAAGTAGTTATTGATTTTCTTTTACTCTTCTATTTAATAGTTAATTGGAAATCAAGCAGAATTTTAATGGAAGCATCTTCTTAAAAGGGTGCTTCTAAATCCCAGGGTCAGAATTTCCTGTAGTCATTTGTGTTGTTTGCACTTTAGGAAAGTTGCTGCTGCTGGAATTATGACACCTAATGGCAGAGATAAGTAAGGATGTCTCAAAGTTTTCTGAAAGAACTCTTCAACTGGCTGAGCTCTCTTACTTGGTCCAGCCTGTCTTGCTCAGATGTTAAAACTTGTGTGAGAGGTAAATAGTCCCTCTGCATCCTTCTCGTGGCCTCCCTGCAGCTCTTGGAAGGAAGAATCAAGCTCAGGACGTTTCAGTTAATGGAAATGGTGAAACAGAGCATCAGGTTATGCAGATGAGTTTATGCCAATGCTCCCTGTACAGGTGATGGATGGCAGTAGTCAGGCCAAGCAGGGAGCCCAGTTTTCGTGGGTAAGAATTTCCCAGAGTGGTTGGCTCCTGCAGTTCGGAGCAGTAGTGGTTACTCACCCCCTGTGAGGTGAGGAAGGCAAGGCAGGGACTGAACTCCTTTGCTTTCCCATTGTTGAACCTTTATTGTTGAGTATTCAGAAACTCTTGGAAGCAAGAACCCAGCAGGAATGCAACTGATGCAGGTTAGTGTCTCCAGCACGAACGTTAGGGTGAAAAAACCATCTGTGTTGGTTAAGTGAGGACCTGTTGGACTGTCACACCAGGAGGGAGAGGATTAAAGTAGGTGTGAACAAGATACACTTGAATTGTGCCAGTACCACTGCTGATGGAGGGAAGGAGTGCAGGAGAGAACAAGGAACTGGAGTTCCTGACACACCTGACCCAGGGCAGTGTCCCTCAGCCCTGTGCTGCAGCAGGGGTGATGTTGTGACTCTGCTTTGCTTGTGACAGCTGGGAAGAACGTCACCTGGGGCTTGTTCTGGCTGCCAGAATAATACCAAGTAGGTGACTTTTGGTCTCTGTCCTTAGAGGTACCAGGCTGTTATTTGCAAGGACCAGCGTGCATTTATGAGAGTTACTTCGAGCTGCCTTTTTGAGGGTCTCTGCTGGTTGGTTGTCAGCTGGCTGTACTTGTTGCTGGTGGCTGTTGACATCCTCTGTGAGCTGGTTTGACATGTCTGACTGAAACCCTTCGGAGCTAAATAGCTCATTATTAGAAGCTTCCTGTTATTTCCTGTGATAGCATAATTTTGTTAATGAATGCCTGTTTTCTGAGCTCTCCTCTGAAGAAAAGGGGACCCGGTGACAGCAGAGCATCAGTCAGGACACACCTGGGCCTGCTCAGCTCTTGGTACCTGGTTTTTACACTGAAGCACTTTGTGCTGCACCTCTGGTGCCATTTCACTCCCAGGTTTGCTATGAAACAAGTTTTGATCTGCAGAGGGACAGGAACTGGTTACTGAGAGATCACTTCTGCACTTGCAAATACTGCAATAATTAAGGTCGCATAGAGTAATCCACTTAACAATATTAAAATGAGGAGGCTGTGGGAAGAAGGGTGGTGCTCCAGGAGGAGCCACTGAGCGTTACATTCCTGATCAGAAATGGTGTGTTTAAACTTAAACTGCATTCAGGTGCTGTGGGAAGATCCTTTGGGGGGTGTGGGAGGAAATGGGACAACAGAACCCATCCCTCATGTGAGTCTCCAGCCCTCCGGGGCTCTGCAGCTTCTCTTCTGGCAGGCTGCGCTGCAAACCGTGCGGCAGGCAGCGCACCCGGGTGAAGGTGAGCTCAGTTTCTGTTTCTCCTGTGGCAGCAGAGCCCAGGGCAGGGCTGGGGCTCTTTCTCACCGTGTCAGCTGCTGGAGCAGGTCGGGTGGCTCTGCTGAACCCCGACGTGGCCGCATAAAGACGGTGTTTTGATGTTTTGATGTGTGCTCTGCTCCCTGCTGCGAGTGCTCCGGCAGGTATTGGGAGTTGGGAAAGACCTGCTATACCTGACCAGGCACTTCCTCACTGCAGCTGCAGTGGCTTGACCTGAACCCAGGTAAAGGCACAGGTTGGATTTTTTTGGTTGAGACATCCAGATGCTGACAAAAGCGGACTTGGTATGCTTTGAAAACTGCTGGTTGCTTTCTTTTGATGAACAAAATCGTCAGTCTGAGGGGGAAGTCTGACCCTGCATAGGGCTTTTATACCGGGGAGAAACAGGTAACAGGACAAACAGCCAGAAAGGAATCTCCAGGGCTGCTCACAGCCCATGGCTGCAGGTGGTTGTCCTGGCTGTTTCACCTATTTGATTTTGTTTAACTTAAAATGTGAGGAGCCAGACAATGGCAGTCCTGTTGAGCAGGTGGCCCGAGGCATTGTGGTTTGTTATTTATTTTGAATATTGATAAGATGGAAAATACTTAAATCCATCTGGGGCACTGAAGTAAGGTCTGGATGTGCCCACAGCAGTGGCTGTGTTGAGGCTGAAACAAATCTTTGTTCATCACTTCAGTGAGGCAAAATACGCTTGGGAGTCTGCTCAATGTAACGAGCAGGATGGGCATTTCTGTAATAGGTGATTGTTGCTTTGTCAAAACCCTGCTTTTTGGGAATGTACTGCAGCTAGGAGCATGTTTGTCAATGGGCTGTGTTGCATAACTGCTGCTTGCTGGAGCATTGCAGGAAAACAGACACTTGCATTTCACTTGTCAATGACTGCAGAGTCAAGGCTGGCTGGAATGTTTCGGGGTTGTTTTTAGTCAAAGTATTTGTTGGATTCAATGATGTTGTGTTCTGCAGTGTTCTAATACTGAAAAAATGTGAACTTGTCATGTTTAAGTCAGGGTATTGCGTGTGAACTGAGGGCAGTGCAGTCTGCTCGTGCTGGGTCTGAGCATCGCTGGAGGCAGCTGGGGCTGCTCCCTGCCTCTGGAGGGGAGGCTGCTGCAGGTTTTTGTCCAGGGGAAGCATCTGTGTGGAATCAGGCACTTCTCACATTTTTAGCTGGAAATAGACCCTTCATCTGAAAAGCACGGACGTGGGAGGAGCACTTCGGCTGGATGTACTGGTTGCAGTGCCTTTTACATTGTATTTTTATGTAATATTCTTTTCTCTCATGCAAATAAACTTGAAGTTGTAGGGAGGGGCAGATGAGAAAAGGAAAACTTTCATTACAGACAGCTGACATGCAGAATAATATCTTTTTATATGCCACTCACCACGTGATAGTTAAAAGTAACTCATAGTTCACTGGGTAAGGCTATTTCTGGCACAATTCTCCTTTTTTTTGTGTAACAGTCTCATTCCAGCGCATCTTGCTTCACCCTGAGATTTGATGTGTTTGTTAGTCCTGTGCTGAGTAGCAGTTGCTGGGTATCAGGCCTGAAAAACAGAAATCTTGCTGGACTTAAGAAGTAAATATGGGTGAAGATAAAATAAATTTAGCCAATTGCTGCTTTCTGCTTTAGATTATAACACTAATTGTAGCTGAAAATAACAGTAGGATTAAAGATACAGACTGAAGTGGTTCCAGACAGCCTTTCTCATGAAATATTTATGCATTTAGAGCTTTTAACTCGTCAGATCACTTATGAAGTTGTGGAGGTTACAATATTATTACGGCTTTGCCTTGTTTTGTGAATACACTGCATTGGTATATTGATCACTAGAATGCAGTCAAAGCTTTTTCAGGAATCCCATTTGAAATGATCAAACAGATGTTGTAATGCTCCAGGGCACTTTCCTCAGTGGTGTGATTCTGAGAAAGTGGGTCTTGTCCTTTTTTCTGTAATTCCAGTCCTTTACAGCCTCTGTTAAATCCAAACCCTTGTCATAAACAGAATATCGAGTCCAAGTCCATTTAGCACCAGAGCGAACTTGAGCTGGGTGGCTCCGCAGGTGTCAGAGGAATGAAGTTGTGTCTGTAACTTTCCTTGTCCTTTTCATGCCGAGTTCACATCCGCTGCATCTCTATGGGCAGAGGTTGGAACAGATTTAGGAACTTTTTAAAACCAGTGATGGTAGTGCTGTGCTGAGGGCTCGTGTTGGGCTGGTGCTGTATTTGCAGATTTACTCCAGAACAAACAGGTGAGTGGGAGTTTGAACTTTGGTGGGGAGGGCACAGAAGTCGTGGGAGATGGCAGTTAGCACTCAGAGAAGCGTGCTGTGTTCTCAGGTCCTGCTCAGAGTGCAGAGCCGCCCCTCCCAGGCCGTGCGTTTGACAAATTTGCATTCTAATGTGGGAGAGATGATTTTTTTCCTTTTGCCCTACGTCTTATCATTTCAAAGGCACATCCTAAAAATGAGGCTTTTTTTTGTTGCTGTGTGAATGGTGGTGATGAGGTGCAGGGGAAGGGCTGGCTGGTGCCAGTGCTGCTCTCGGCCAGGACGTGTCCTGCCTTCGGTGTGAGTCAAACCCAGCCCCTTCTGCCAGCAGGACTCCAGCTGCCCTGGCCTGGGCTTGTTGCTGTTTAAAGGCAGCTCTATAATTGTCTATTTTGGTTGTAATCAAGCTTGACCTATAAATACTGAAATGGCTTATGTAAAACTGATTAAACTATCAGCACTGTTTCCTTTCATGTCACCTTTTATTCACCATAAAGGAAATTCCAGGATGAATTGTCAAAGGAGTTTTGCCCTTTTAAGCAGGTTCAGGAGGATTAAAAAACTTCAGAGAAGCCCTGGTGGAGAGGCCAGGTCTGGCAGTGGTTTGTTTAAAACCCTGCTGGCTTCGAAGCTCTCGCTCTGGCACTGAAGTGTTAATAACTGTTCAAATATTCCTTCAGTTAAAACCTTCACACAGAAGGAAGTTTCATTTTCACTGTAGAAGCTTCAGTTTCCACCCCCACTCTGCCCCCAGGTTCCAGGAAGCAGCATTAAGGGGCTGAGCTAAATACTGAAGGATTAAGCACCACATTAAATAACTTAATTTCTTTACAAAACGTAATGAAACTGTTCCTTTCCCCTCTATTCGAAGTTAATTCTCTGCACTTATTGCTATTCAGCTTCCTATCACGCCTCAAAATCTGCCATGAAAAGCATTCAGGAGGTGCAGTCCTAAAACATCCGTTGTGAGCTGTGTTTAAGTCCTCATTACATGGATACCCATTGCTGTAGGGGGTTTATTTAAACTGATAAACAAATGTAGTATTAATAAGTGGCCATATGGTCAGTGGGGCTTTTCATTCTGAAAATCGTTGTTAAAAGAGGCGTTTAATGAGCGGCGGCTGCGTGGGGATGGGGGGTTTGGTTGCTTGTGGCTGCCACGCACCAGGCCAGTGAAAATCTCTGGGCTGCACGTGCAAAGCTGACCTTTAGAACAGGCTGCGTGGTCAGATCCAGTGCACAAACACACACACAGATTGTTGCAGCTGTGCCAGGGAGATTTAAAGAATCTCAGTATTTTCTGGAATTTGTGAGTTAGCCCGGTCTCCTGAAGAGCTGGGACGTGTGCCCCATGTTTAGAGGCTTGGTATTAGTCTTAGGATTTATCACTGGTGGATGTAAATCATGGAATCATGGAATGGTTTGGGTTGGAAGGACCTTAGAGCTAATCCAGTGCCACCCCCTTGCACTGTCCCAGGGTGCTCCAGCCTGGCCTTGGGCACTGAAGGGACGGGGCAGCCACAGCCTCTCCAAGTCAGGGCCTCACTACCCTTTGAGAAAAGACTTTCTTCCCAGTACCTAATCTTAAACTACCCAATGTTGGTTTGAAATACATGAGAAGAGCGGTTTAAACCTCTCCAATTTTATTGACGAATTTCAGAGAACCCTTCGTGGCCTGGAAGCTTCGTCTCTCCATGAAATTTTTTACACTGGAGACCAAGTAAGCTTAAACTGGGCTTCATGACCAATGTCTGGTCACTGCTACAGCAGAAATGAAATAATTAAAGTGCAAGCTGAAATTTCAGTGGCAATCTATCTACCTCATGTCACTTATTTACTCTTAATTATATAGACCAGGAAGAATAGTAGCGAATGTTGCCAAGCTACTATCAGCACGACAGATTACTCCTACCAAGTAGAACGGAGTGGGTCTTTTACTACGATTGAGCCTCCTTGGATCCGTCTGGAATTTAATCTGTTTTATAAAAGGTCAGGATATTTTTTCCACTAAAGGAAATGGAGAGGAAGAAAAAACTTTATAGGGCTTAAAAATCAGTAGCAAGTTGTGAAGGTGATCAGCAGCAAATGGAGGAAGTCCCCTGAACGGCTGCTGTGTCTAATGGCGATGCCCTTTAATGTTTACATGTTTGGCTGATGAGGAAGGGGGAAAGGAAGTATTTTTTTCATTTTTTTCTTCCAGAAAAAGCTGTGGAGGTCTCCTCTGAATGGCGTAAAGCCCTCTGCTGAACTGCTCCCGTGGGGCTGCATGGGAACAGGAGAGATGGCGAATGCGGCCGTGGTGCTGCTTGGGAGGACCTGTGACCTCACAGTCGCTGCCATCAGATGGTTTCAGATGTTTGTAATTGAGCAGGGCGTGTTTTGCCCTCGCTGTGCTCGGCTGAGGTGGCTGTGTCCTGCTTGCAGCTCCGTCTCGTTGGTGTGAATTTGCGGAGTGCCGCAGTCCGGCCGGAGGGGAGGCTGCCAACTCCAGCCCCTGACGTAGGGCTTTGTTCTAATTTGGGGATGCAGTGTGTGTTGGTCTTTGAGTTGTGCTGCTGGCTTCCTTTCCCCTGCCTTTGTCTGGCTGGCACATGTCCCTAGCAACTTGCTGCAAGTGCAGACCAATAGGACAAAAAATAAATTAGCCGTTTCAGCATGGCAGGCTTTAGCTGCCCAGAGCCCTTGTTCCTTGCCTGGAGAGCTTCTATAGCAAAGCAATTTCCAATGAATAATTGGGCAGTCACTTCCATAGAAGTTAACATTATGCTATTTGAAATTGCAGGTTCAGCGTGAAGCTGATTGCACAAAAGATTACAGGCTGAGGAGGATCAATCCCAGAGTGTTTGTGCACAAAATGACTATTTCCAATGACAGAATTATTGCTGTTTTCCAAGAGGTTTGTTTCTCTGCCTTGTTTGTGTGTGCTGCAGTTAATTTGCTGGAAGCTCCAGCTCAGCACGACACTGGAGTCGGAAGGGCTCTGTTGCTGGAGGACTTTGCTCTTCGCCCAGGCTTTTATGGCCTTGGCCCTGGCTCGGGCACCTCCCGTGCAGAAAGCCGTGCAGAAAGTGGTGATTGGGATGTGGCTCTGGGGAGCTGGGCCGGGAGTTTCTGGGAACGGATGCAAGATTTGAAGGCTGCTCTCTTGCCTTTTCTGATGGAACTTTTCAGATAACACCTCTGGCCAGCGTCGTTCTCCTGTGTTCTCGCATACCTGTTTGCTTACTTGGCTTGTCACCAGCTTTATTTTCTGTGTGTGCCTCTTGCTGTGTCTTTTGGTGGTTATTTGTTACCTGAAAAACAAAAGGAAAATATATTTAGACTTGGATTACTGATGATTTGGACAAGGGACAGCATGTATGTTCCAGCATCAGGAATGCACCACAGCGGGGTCATGACTCATCCTACAGCAGGCTTGTGCATAGCTAATTACACATTTGTTGACTTGATTGGTATTTGATTTGATGCTGAAAGCAGTCAGTGGAAATGATAATGATTTTGGTGTTAAAATTACAAAACTGAGGCTGAGATTCCTGCCACAAATTATAAAATGTTACCTCTTATGTAATGTCAGTATTTAAAACTCACTGACTTTGGTGTCAGATACCACAGCGATAATGAGTAAGAAAAGAAATGCAAAGTCTGCGAACCGAAGTTTGTCAAACTGTATTTTTTAAGTCACACTGAAGTCCTGCTTTCTGCTTAGTCTGGTCTTTTAGCCTTTTGCTTTTCTCTTCCCTCTCCTTTTTCTGGTGTTGGTGGTCTCAGGAAAGGTGGAGGAGGTTTTCCCTGTACCCTAAAGCCAGGGAATTTGACTGCCTCGGAGAAGGGGCTTTTGTGAACAAGTGAGCCATGGCAGTGATTTTTATTAATTAAACAGACTCTTTGCTAACTAACAGAGTGGTCTATGACAGTGTTTGTCCTGCTGCTGTTTAGGGGCAGAATCTGCTAATGAGCTGTGGGATTTCCAGCCAAACCCCCTTTCATTTGGAATGCACATCCCTGTTCCCAGCACGGCTCGCGTAACCATTGCGTAACTGATGACAGCTTTGATGAGCATTAAGGAAGTATTTCATGTGCTTTCGACTTCATTGAGTAATTTAATATCTCGAAGATGGTGTAGAGCAGGTGAGGGAGCAGGTGCTGAGCAGAGCTGTCGCTGGGCAGTGCCGGGGACGGCGGCTGGGCCAGTTCAGGCCGAGGGGAGATCCTTGGCCTGGTGTTCCCACCTTCACTGCTGCATCATTCTCTCTGTTTGGATTTTTTTTTTTTTNAGGGAATCTGTCAGTTCAAGTGTGGTTTTGATCGCTGTAAATCTTCCCCTTGCAGAAGTATGAGGTTTGGGTTTGTTTTGCCAACACAGCTCTGAGTAACAGAGGGATTTTGGTAGAGAGTTGAGCAGTGTTTAGTTGACACTTTTAAAAAAAGAAAATCCGCCCCTTTCCACAGCTTAGTTTATAGTAACTGAAAAAGACAGGCACAGAGAACATTTACAAGTTGAAAATTAAACAGGTTTGTTTATAGTAGCCACGATTCAGTATTTAACTGCCAGGATAAAAATAACCAGGACGTGTGGCTGCAACATCCCAAGAATCTGCCTCTCATTTGGGAAATGGGAAGGGCCTGGCCACAGGAGTGGCAGAGCCAGCCTGGAGTGGAGGTGATGGAGTTCACAGAGACATCTGTGCTTGTCTCCCAAATGTGCACAGTGCTGACACCACTTTTCCCTTGGAAACGTTCAATATTCCGGTCTCCACTGGTGAAAATCAGAGAAAGGGAGGTGTGAGTGATGAGCAAGCAAGGAGTTACTCTCTTTTTTCCTTCCTTAAAGCCAGGTGAGTGGTCCTTGCTCCCTGCCTCTCTTCTCTCAGCCAGGGACATCTTCCTCTATCCCAGTGCATCTTCCTGGGGAAGAGCAGAGGGCAAAAGTGGGTGTGGGAGCTGCACCTTGAGAGGCCTTCTCACACTGTCTCTAGGAACTGATGCTGTGGTTTCTGTGCTGCTCCTTTCCATGCCTCACGTCGTTCTGTTCCTTTTCTCTCACCCTCATTTCACCTCGGGCTGTGCTTGTTGGGTGCAAGTGCAGCGGGTGCCGCTGAGCCATCGTCTGCCTGCAGTCCTGGAGCTGGCGCTGGCAGCACCTTCATGAGGAGTCATGGAATGATTTGGGTTGGAAGGGACCTTAAAGCCCATCCAGTGCCACCCCCACCCTGGGCAGGGACACCTTCCACTGTCCCAGGCTGCTCCAAACCCCATCCAACCTGGCCTTGGGCACTGCCAGGGATCCAGGGACACCCCTAGCTGATCTGGGCACCCTGGGCCAGGGCCTCTCCATCCTCCCAGGGAAGGATTCCTTCCCAATATCCCATCTAACCCTGCCCTCACTTTCTCTTATACTTGGAAAAATATTTGACAAGGATTATGGGAGCTTCCATTATCTGTTTTGAAATAATTTTGATTTCTGTGACTCCAAGGTGACTCCAGAGCTGCAAAAAAGAAGTATTTTCAAAAAACCAGCATACTAGGTTTTCATTTAAACTTCCTATGATTCCAGAGGAACAATTGATTCTTTTTTTATCCTTCGAAAAGAAAGGATAAAGTGCTGAACCTATAAAAGACAGGACCCTTTGCCTGTCAGTGCAGCAGGGTGTAGCCAATGCTGTGATTACTGTCTGAAGTATCAGTGCTGCTGCTGTTCAGTGTTACTGAACAAAGGACTGGGATACTGGCAGTGTTAGAGCTGCTAAAACTCTTGGGCAAGGAGCCAGCAGGTTCCTGGGGTGGGGGGATGGCGCTGCTGGGTGCTGTTCTGCTCTCTGGGACTGTCACAGAATCCCAGGATGGTCTGGGTTGGGAAGGGACCTTAAAGCTCGTCTCGTTCCACCCCCTGCCACAAACCTGAGGGATTCCCTAAAATAACTGTGCTCCGTAGGTGTTGCATTGGATTTGGCCACGGCAGTGCTGGCTGGGAGCGGATGAGTGATGGTTTTCCTCTGTGACATCATCAGGACATTGGGCTGCTCTAAGGCTTTCTCACGTGTCTCTGGTAGTGCTTTCTCTGCTAAGTTTTCATCTTCTAAAATTAATTGTGAACTTGATGCAACCTCATACATGGTTAGTTTGAGTTTGTCTTTTGTAAGGGAAGTCTTCCTTGGAGTGTTCTAGGGAGGAAAAGTCCACAGGAATGGGGTGGTTTGGCTTAAGCACTACGGAGGTGCTTCGCAAATGCTGACACTTGAAAAACAATTAACTCTTTCTTTAATTCTTCTTTTTTCCAGTTCCTTGTGGGGAGCCTGGAAGAACCTTCAGTAGAGCTGCTAACACTGATGAGAGATCTTTTATGCCAAGGTAAGAGTTTTTTAGTGTTCTCATTGTATTTTAAATGAAATTCCTATGGACATTGGAGTGGGTAATTGTTAAGTGAAGTTCTTGCACTCACTCTCTTTCAGTGCTGTGTTTGGTTATTTTGGTTCATGCTTCTCTCTCCCCACTGCCCAAATTACAAACTTCTTGATGGGCTGCTGAAACTGTTTTAACAGAGGCAGCTCGTTTCTGCATCAGGTTTCTGTCCTGAAGGGCCTCAGCCCTGGTCCTCACCACCTCCCCCAGCCTCTGCCCTGCTTATTCGCTGCTTGGGAAAAGCCCTCAGAGTTCTTTGCTTGTTCCTGCCCTGATTCAGCCCCGGGCTTGTGGGAGGGTCAGGATGACTCGAGGCTTGTGAACAGAGGTGCAGGTGAGGGGAGCCACGTTTCAGGTTAGAGCTTCAGCTGTGTTTGTATCCACCTGTGGTCCTTCGCAGGGATGCTCTGCCTGCACTGCCTTTGGCTATCAAATATCAATATCACAAATATCCTGCGGCTTTTTTCACCTCCCCATCTGGTCCCAGGGTAGAGCCCTTCACTTTTCTGTCAGGAGGGGGGCTGAGCAGCTTGGGGCTGCTGCTGTGAATGGATGAATGTCTCTTGATGAATTTCTGCCTCTTCCCGGGCAGTGTGGGTGACAGCAGCAGCAGAGAAGAGATGCTCCTGTTAAAGAATAAAGAACGCAGATGGATTCTGATCTGTCGGGTGTTTGGTGGTGTGGAAGCAATTTTTTTTGGTGATTATAGATGAAAGAACCCTGTGATTTATGAGCCTGTAGGTGATGCAGGTGGTGTGGAGAGTGATGGAATGGCCGCAGCTCAGGGCAGTGCTGGGGGTGAGACTCGTGCTCTGTGCCTCCTGCTTGTCCTGCTGCAGCTCAGTGGCAGTGCCTGGGAAAAGGGAGCCAGGAGCAAGGAGACACACTCAGCTTTTGCTTTATTTTTGCACCACAGCATTCAGAACTAATGAGACCAGTTTCACAACATTTACAGTGAATTTTTTTACACTCTTTAGTGATCATACTCTTCTCTTGACTCCAAAGGAACACTTAACACCCATCATTTAATTCCATTTGGAAATGGGGCCGTTGCTTCGCAGCATGTGACTCTACTACAGAGAGCTCTGGATGGAAATGAATGCTGCTGTGTCTGACTGTATTTAGGTGGGCTTCAACAGTTGCCAAATGAAAAGTTGGCTGGGATGCAGCATAGTAATTTCTTGAGCACTCTATTCATGTTGTATAAACAGATAACATTAACATACTTGTGAAAGAGCTACAAGATAATTAAGGCATGTGGGGCTTACAGTAATAAGGCTCGTGCCTTTCAGGATCTTGGTTTCCTGTTGCACCTGGAAAAAAAAAAATCAGCAAATACTGTAGAGAAGAAATGAGAAGTTAGTCTTGTACTGCTCCCAGCTTAAACTTTCCCACAAGTATTTTCTACTATAAATAAGAAGTGAAATAGTTCACAGCTAAATTTAACCCTTAGCTTGATTGCTTTCTGGGTTTTCTTCAGTGGAACTGACTGTGGGATTGTAGGGAAATGAAGACAAACTGGATCAATAAGTTGCATTTATGCTTTATAAAAAATGCATCAGCATTTAATTTCTAGGGATTATCAAGGGGAAAATAATTGCTGATTGGAATTCCCCTCTCCTTCCCATTCAAAATCATGATTTTTGAAAGAAAGGAAGTGAATGTTAATTCTCAGGGAAGTGTTCAAGCAGAAGAGCTTACAGTTCCCAGAATTTAGCAGGAACTGTTGTCAGTGTCCTAGAGTGCACAGACATTGCCTTCTCTGCTTTTCGGCAGTTTCTGGAAAACCCCTTTCCGTTTGATTTGATTTCACAATTTGCAGTTAGGCAACTGCAGCTCACATGGGCTTCAAGAGTTGGAGAAAAACCTCCTCCAGGTGCTTAAAATGATGGGCTGCACTGATTGCTTGAGCCTTACTCCTTCTCCAAGGCTTGGATGAGGGGAGGGCAGCTTGGCTGGCTGCAGAGAGCCTCAGCACAGGGAAGTCCTTTATTTCTGTTATTCTGGCTTAAAAATGAGTTTAAAGTTGTGCTAAATTGAACACAGAAATTTGTGTCTCTCTTCAGCTGCACGTGGGATTTTCAGATTTTTGTTTAAACACATACTTGGGTGACATTCAGCTCATGAAGCAGGCTGTGGCTGAGGGTGAGGCTAAGGGGGGATGCGTGGGGAGGGTCCCCAGCTCCCCGTTGAGCAGCAGGTCCCAGTTCAGCTCGGACTGGTGCTGGGTGAGCAGCAGCACATGGGGTTCCTCTTGACTCTGGTTTACATCTTCCCCTTGGGAGTCAAAATGACAGAAGAGAACCTGTCCTGATTTAATGATTGGATACACTTGAGACACAGATTGTCAGGGACTTGTCCACATTGCAAAGCTGAAAATACAACCCCTGTTCTACACAGGGTTGCTCTCAGCAGTCGACAAGGTGATACATTTCTCTGTCAAACTCCTTGGAAGACGTTTTTATTTTCAAAGGCTGTAGCCAGTGAGCCCATAAATCCTGTGGCAAGGTTAGTTTGAAATGCCTCAGAGGAGCGGAGGCTGCCCGGGCTCCCAGCACTGGTGAGTGCAGCCTTACTTGGGAAGGAAGCGCGTCCCTGCGGAAGGGGGATTCGTGCTGAGCTCATTGTTTGCCGCAGCCGCGAGCGGGACAGCCCAGCCTGGCTGCTAATGTAAACACCGTGGAAAGTGTTTATCACCAGCTTTGTCATTTGCCTTATTTGTCAGGGAATCTCGAGGAGAACGAGAAGTTTTCTGGTGCTGCGTAGTGGCTTGAGGGAGTTGCAAGATTTCCATAAAAAGGCAGAGTCTGTGCTGGGTGAGCAGAGAGCTCTGCCTTGGCAGCCGTGCGCTGGGCCTGACCTTTTCCAGAGAGAAAACACTGACCTAAATCCCTCCCTGCTGGGGGTGGAGGGGAGAAGGAAACCTCTTGACTTGCTTCTTTCTGATCTAATTCTCGTGTCCCATGCTCTGGTTTGTGCTGTGAAATGCTGAGGAAGCAGAGGACAGGCAGTGACAGCTCATGGTGCCTGGCACAGCTGGGACAGACTCTGAGTTTGTCCCATGGTGCGTCCATCCTCTTCCTCTCTGAGCACTGCCAGGATCCAGCTTTGGCCATTTCCTGAAACGTGGGGCTGTTGGAGTGGCCTCCTCAAGCTGAGTGTTCAGGTGGAAAACTGAAACCCAGAGCTGTCAATAAAGGCGTTCTCGTTCTGAGGAGGATTGGGTGAAGGGGGAGTGCTGCTGCTTTCAGGACAGTGTCACAGCTCTGTGTTTTAACTGCTGGCTTTTCTCCTGCCTTGCAGGTCGTCGCTCTCTGAACAGACCACACCATGCGTGAGTACAAGCTGGTGGTCCTTGGTTCAGGAGGTGTGGGCAAGTCCGCTCTGGTGAGTTTGGGGAAGCAGCTCTGAAGCCCATACCCAGCCCTCCAACTGCCTGGCTCGCTGCAGACCGGGTTACTGATGCTCTGGGGAATTTGTGGGACTTTTAATATGTGCCAGGACTTCATGTAGCCACTGTGACACTGCTGAGTGGAGGGGTGTCATGGTTTAGGAGAGGTGATTAATTGCTGGTAATTAGCGTGTCATGTCTGCTGCCTTCATGGGCGTTGTGCTGTGCGTGGCTGAATATCTGTGTGAGTAATAAACTCCAGCCAGCACTGGGGAGCCTGGCTGGGATCAGTCACAGAATTAGGGGTTCAGCCTTGCACACCTCAAAGGCCACGTGTTTCCCACCCCGAGTGAGCACCTGGGCTCCAGACCCGGCTCTGAGGATCCATCCGCAGCCTGGGCAGAGAGGGAGGAGCAGGCTGAGGACGCTTTGCACTCCTTAAGTGCTTGTCTTGTTCCTAAGGAGAGGTTTACACAGCAGAGTTGATAGCAAGGCCCAGTGGGAGAGACTTGTGTCACCCATTTATCACTCACCAGCCAAGCAGCTCTCTCCAGCAGAGAGGCGAAGAACTGGTCAAGTGTGAAGTTATCTACGACAAGGAACTGCAGTGTTCCTTGTCACAGACATGGTAACGGCTGATTGCCTTTTGTGTCCTGCCTCCTTGTTTATTCTGCTGGTACGACCAGGTAGTAATCCTGGTAAATGACCTGCAGAATCCTGGTGAACAGGAGGACAGATTATTCAGTTGTGTATCAAATTTAATGTCCTCTTTCAGCAATCCTGTCCTAACCACTACAAGATGTTTACGAGGTGTAATTTTTTTTACAAGTTCTGTTCTTCCACAGCAATTAAAGCAATATGTATTAATTTTTTCCACCAGCACTTCCCTGATTATCTTAATTTTCCTATATAACACTGAAGGGCTCACTAGGTGAAATGGGGCACTTAGTAGTATGCTGTAAATAAAAATTACTCAGCATCTGGCATACTTGAATTTCCTTCTTTGTGATGTGAAGTCTGAGTCAGCACCATCACTGACCTTTTTAACAGGTGAAATGCAAATATTCAAATAGTCTGGTAAACAAAAGTTAAATTCTTTTTGACAGGCTGCTTGCTAAGTCATCATATTTGGTAATTCATATGCAGCATAGATCCATTATGTTTACGGGAGCGCACAGTAAGTGCCAATTAGCAGCTAGGAGTGGATAATATTTAGCTTTCAAAGAGTCTGTGTACTTATTTACAAGCATTAGCAAGGAGAGGTTACAAGGTGGGATTTAAAATAATATGGGGGCCACTTTAAATTTCATTCTTCCAACTGTATAAACTGACCTGTGCAACAAAGGGCCTGGTGTTCATTTCCAGCTCTGTTTGCATTCGAGGGCAGATGACAATATGGGGTTGTTTCACTGCAGATCCTCCTTGTTCTTTTAACTCTTCTGTGCCAACACAGTGCTGATGATGCTTCTGGTAACAGCAGTGGAGTAGCAGAAAACCTTCACAGTTAGAAAGCCACAGCTGTTTAGCAACTTTTATTCCCTGCACAGCAGTTTAATCCTGTTTCTGAGGCTCGAACTCTTCTGGAGTGGCAGTGGGTGACACAATTTACAAGGGTGCCAGTGGTGCAGAGTCTTACAGAGAACTGGAAACTAAAGTTGGGCTGCACAGCCCAAACAGAGGGAAACTTTTCTAAAGGTCTTGGATCTACACATAACACAAAACCACCCCCAGATTTGTAGCTTCTCCCCTGGCCATTCTTTTCACCTATAGTAAATGAAAATTAAGTCCTTCAGAGAGCAAGAGTCAGCAGGGTTTTGTCAGATCCTCACACTCAGGGCTGCTTCACAGAGTTCCCCAAACAGGGGGACAGATGTGTCAGTGCTCATGTGTGAGCCTCTGGCAAGGAGCTGCCTTCTCTGGGCCTCTTTGGGGAGCAGCTGTGCTAACCTGACCGTGCTGAAATACACAGCAACAATGCTAAACCACAGTCTGTAACCTCCAGGTCTGGCTGCTGGGGTTATTGCTGCCGTAACACTGTGATCCACGTTAGTAGGGGGTCTGACTCTAAGGGTTTTGCTGAGATCTGTTACTCAGGCAGACTGGGACAACTGTTTAGTGTGACAAGAAAACACTGGAGAAGCAGAGACTTTGTTCAGTCGAGTGTAAAATGCACTTATTTAGTGATACAGAACAATTTTGAAATGAGGTAGTTGTGGCTTCTCAGACTTTCTCCACAAATTTGCAGAATTTGTGTATAAAGTTTGTGAAAGGTTCCGTTGGCAAAAGATATTTGTGTGTTTGTTGATTTTCAACAGACCAAATTAAGTGCTGGGATCTCAGCTCTCAGTTTCACGAACGAACACCACCTTGTTCTCCAAATATCACCCAAATCTTGGGGCACTCCTGCGCTGCTTTACTGCAGATTATGGTGGGTGAAGAGGAAAAGGAGCTTTGCCTCCCAGAGGAGAAGGAAAACTGTCCTGGCAGAAGCCAGGGCACAGAGCTGGGCTGTCAGGGATGGTCCCAGCTCGGTGGGAAGTGCTGAGTAGATTTGCTGTGAATAACTGCAGGGTAACTGTGAGTAACTCCCCCTCTGGATGGAGTGAGGGCTCCTCCTTCAGTGGTTCGTGCTCAGGGAGTGTCTGCAGGCTGCACTCCCTGCTCTGCCGTGTCCCTGGGGCTGCAGCACAGGGCATCTCTGGGCTGATTTGGACTGAAATGTGGATTTTCCACAGTGCACAGGTTGCCAGTGATTCTGCTGAAATCTCAAGTCTTTCATATTTGGTGATTTTTATCCTTCTAAAGTCCCAGGCAGTGGAGTAAAGGCATTTTTGAGGGTGCCCTCTCTTCTGAGACAAGCAAGCAAACAGTTGACATGCAAAAAAGTTCTGAAAACGTGCTCGAATAGCATGATTTTAACAGAAAAGACATAGATTTTATTTTCAAAATTGAAATTTTATGTCTTTTTCTCCAGTCCTCACTATTGACTTTTAACAGCAGAGCAGCTTTACTGTTGTTACTTTTTCCTAAAGTGCTTCTTGGTGAATGTTTCTGGTTGTGTTCAGCTCACTTAGGTTTTTTCTTCTTTCCCTCCTCCCCAGACTGTACAGTTCGTTCAGGGAATTTTTGTTGAAAAATATGACCCAACAATAGAGGATTCATACAGAAAGGTAAAACACCATCATTTTTATTTCTTTCAAGTCTCACAGAGAGTGTGAAATTCTTGGGGCTGTTTTGGATGCAGGGCTGGAACTGCTGAGCAGAAGTCCTTGCAGGATCCCTGAGCTGTTACGTAATCCCAGCCACAGAGCTGCTTTCTTCCCTGGATGGATGTCAAGTGACCCATTGTTTCACGGATTAGCAGAAATGTCACCAGTTTGAAAAGCACCAGAACATACACTAAAAACTTGTGACATTTGTGCCTGTGATAATTAAATTAAATTGTGGTATGAGTTCTGCTGTTAAATTTACTTGACTTTCCTGGAATTACCCTCATTGGATCCAAGACTTTTCTCAGTGAGTGGAAGATTTGCAAAGTCTCACTCTGAGGATCCTGAAATATTTTGCACTTTCTTCTCTTCCTTATTCCCTTCTCTCCCAGCAGCAAAGAAAAATTAAAGTTTTAAGGTGCTTTGATTTGTAAGAGTGGATTAAGTCGAGATATTTACAATCTCACTTAAGTTGAGATGTTTACAGTGAGCTGCTCACTTAAGCCTTGCTAATGAAGGGAGTCCTGGAGCATGTGAGCTGACCCAAATGCCTGGCTTGGGGCGTAATTAATCCTCTGACAGCAGTGCTGCTCAGCCCTGGGGAAGTGCAGGTGCCTGCTCTGCTGAGAGCCCTTTGTGGCAGAGGTACAAACTGAGCTGAGACTCCTCTTGCCTGTCCCATTGCAGACGATTTAGTCTGAGCTGTTTGTTCCCCTTTTTCCCCAGCAAGTGGAAGTAGACTGTCAACAGTGTATGCTGGAGATCCTCGACACAGCAGGGACAGTAAGTGGCATTTCTTTATCTTATTGCTGTGGAGTTCCTTTGTTAAGAATGGTAATGCTGCCCAAGCAAAAGCAGTAGACCATCTGCAGTAATTGAAGTGGAAGGATTTTGTTAAATAACCCAAACCCAGCGTGGTGAGTGCCAGTGGCCTGGTGAGCTCTGTCCCCAGCTGGAGCCCCCGTGCTGGGGCACAGAGGCTGGTGCCTCCTGTGCCATCCCCCATATCAGCGTCCTGCTCCGGGAGATTTCAGAGGTGAGCTTGGCGAGGCACAGAGCACAAGGACACAGCCTGCAGCCAGGGCCAGGCAAGGGGCTGCTTCCAGCAGCTCCAGCAGCTGTGTGGGGAGGAGTTCCTCAGCCAGCCCTGCCCTGCCAGGGAGCCTCCCTCCTCACTGACCTCCCTGGCGCTGCCCTGCTGCTGGGGGAGGCTCTTGCTGTCCCTCACAGTGTCACCTGCAGCTGGCACAGCCCTGTCCCCAGACAAACAGGCCCTGTGGGGGCTGGCAGCACATCCCAGGCAGGTGCTGCTCCCTGGAAGTTGCTTTAATTGGAAATTCCCACCAGCAGGAGCAGAAATTGGTGCTGTGTGGGTCTGAAAAAAGTCCTGTCCCTGCTGGGACAGGGGCAGCCCTGAGCTGGCGTTGTCCAGCCTGCTCTGGCACTTCAGTCTGTCTGCAGAGATGGTTTTATTGCTGCTCTTCATCTTTTCCCCATTTT
>WAAG01061767.1:5722-17907 GCA_013390105.1 Tichodroma muraria
CACACACACACACACACACACACACACACACACACACACAACTTCCCAAATGTCTGAGGTTAGTTATCCTTCGTGTCCTGACAAGTTACACCCACCTTTCCCAGAGGAACTAACTCACTCTATAACAAATCCCAGATTTTTTGTTAAAACAGCAAATAAATTAGGACCACCTACCACCCAATCCTGCAAGCACTTACTGGTAGACATCCCAGCATGCCTGGTGCCATGCACAACCCCAGAGTTACAGCTGGCCTGTCCATGACACAAAGTGCCGCATCTCCGGCAAATGTTTCCAGAGTTATGCTCCGTTGCTAGGTCAAAATCAGCTCAATTCTCTAACCCCTGTTTACAGTCAGCCTCCAGCACTGGTTTATGCTGGAATAATTCATAAGAATGAAACACAAGTCTGCATTTCAGGATAAGGCCCCCAGTCAACATGTGAGAGCATTTATGACTCTGTGAGACCTACGTTAAAAAATAACTTAAAAACAGACAGCATTTCCCTATGAGTGTCCAGTTTTCCCATGTTCAAGTTTGTTCTTTCAAGAAGACTGGTAGGCTGAGATATTGGTCACTATGTGAAAATGACAACATTCAATTAAAACAATAGCAATTTTCAAGAGACGCTTTTTTTTCAATAGATGTATGACATTCCTAGACATTCTATTAATTAGCAGGCCCCAGGCAACACATTTGGAAAAACAGAACAATCTGGCCTTTGATTTTTATCCAGGCCTTACCCAAGATCACACAGAGGTAGCCAGACTGCTGATAGATCCCCCACACAGAGCACACACCCCCAGCAAACAGCTGTGCTAAGAACTGCGTGTAAATCACTTTGAAGAATTCTCAATCTGCAGAGAAGGAAAGAATGATTTATTCATTAATAAAAAACTGCTGGTGTTGGACTGGGCAATCAGAATTTGCTTAGTGGACTCAACAAGTACCAAATTTGTATCTGTATCCTTTTTCCCAGTTACCTGCTTTAACTTCTCTTTAAAAGCCATCCCGAATGAAAAACATATCCTGGATATCTTCTGTATTTTAGGACCAGGAATTCAAACAAGCCCATTACTTTCAAAGTATGGAGGTTATTAATATCCTGATGAGCATCTGAAATTAGCAGCATCTCATGTTCTCCACCTACATGATGGTTATCTAGGAAACTGGCATCCTTGTTACACCTTTTCTGGGCAGCTATAGTTATAATCCATCAGTACACTGGATGAAAAACACCATCTCAACAGATGTTGCAAGATGCCAGCTGAAACACTCCAGCTTTTGATACTCCCACCTGCATTAATAATTTGTGGTTGCATTGGATAAAGATCTGTGAGTTCCTTCACTTTTAGGAATTTATTAATGTAATCAAAACTTTGGAATCTTTCTTACTGGTTGTATTATTCATTTTCATTTCATCTGTAGACAATAATGGTCCTCTTACATTAAGGATAATTTGGGCCTTAGATGGGCTTTCCACATTTTTCAGTGATGTAGCTGTAATTAAAACAAAATCCAAAGGGAAAAAGGGGAGGAGTATTTGATCTTGAAAGAAGCCAGACTGTCTGGAGGATATGTATTTTGAAGGTTTTATTGGTAGCCCTCAGAGAAAGGCAGCTATAACCTAAGCTTGAAGGCTAGCAAGGGCTATGTGGGTTTGTGTGGGAGGGGGTTAAGTCTAATTTGTAAATGGTGAGTTATTAGCCCTGACATTTGAGAATAGACACTGCATTGTGTTGATGATGAGAGCAATCCTAGTTTTCTTGTTAATGGCAGTGATTCATTCTTTCCCACTCAACTATTGTTCCCATCTACCTGGCAAAGACAGTTACTTGTTATGTGTTTCCAATTTCTGATTTCTGGAGAGACTGCTCAGACGAGCAAAAGCACAGGAGAAGAAATGCACAAAACAGGCAGAATTCTGGGAACTGCACTAGTCTGAAAGGCTCTGTGGCCTTACCCCTCTCCTCTACTTCCCTTTGCACGTGAGAAAACCCTATCTCTTTTCTGCTTTACTCAGAGTTTTCAGACTCTCTTCCTTTCAATTCAGGATTATTAAATTCATGCTTTCAAAATTCTCTAAAATATCTGAAGATTTGTAAAATATTTGGAAGCTTTAAATTACTTTAAAGCTATAGGTTGTCATACATTTGGTAACACAGAGCAACCAGCCTCAGATTTTCCACTACGCCTTACCCAGCTGCACAAAGCAGCTATGCCCACAACTGGCCTCCTATACCACATGAAACCACCCAGAAATCCCACAAGGGGTCTCAGCCAATTATCCTCACAGAAGTCCATATATTAAGTTTTTTTAAAATTGTCTGAAAGCCATGGAATATCAGGACAACGACCAGGAGTAAGTAAATCAAGACTGGAGCCTCCAGAGAGAGCTGTCTCTCCAACAGTGTGTTGTGTAACACGCCTGGCTACCACACTCAGATTCTCTGTTTGTCACTTGGCGAACTTCAAACCCAACACTTCTGAGGCTGCCTCCCCTCCTCCCCAGCAGACCGTGACACTGGTAGATGGGCCTGATCCCTTGCTAAAGTGGAAGAGCTGCATTGACGTCAGTGATGACTTCGCCTTCTTGCAACTACCAATCTGGCCCTCCCACTTTTACAAATGACCCCGAGGGGACGATATGAAACACAAAGCTTGGAAAAGTACAGAACCATGACTTGGGAACAGCCCATGGCACAGATTAGGGAACAGTAGCCATAAAGAGTTTGAATCCAGATGTGAAATTCCCCAAAGCCAGGACTATTCAATCCCTGTCTCATATGTGAGGCAAACAAGCAAAGTTAACTATTGGGTCAACCTTGCCCATAAGACACAGCTTACTCTGAGCAACTCCACAAGAAGATCTTTGGGAGCTGTTTACTTTTGGGACATGCAAACAGCTCCACCTCTGAGAAAAGGCTGAAGCATATTGCACCCTTGGTGCAGCCAGCCAGGACCACTGCCGCAGGCGAGGCAGGCCAGCTGACTGACACACTGGGGTTTGCTCTGCGCAAATACTTCTTGTCCCCAGGGAGCACAGAAACCACAGTTGCAGCTCTGCCAGCGGGGTGGAAGGTGTCACGTCCAGAGGCAGCAGTGGGCACTCAGCTGATTTCAAGCAAACAAAGCCTAAGTGGAATGTGGTATCCTCAATTCCATCTTGGGTTTCAAGTGACTAAGTGAAGAGATGCATGAAATTCATATTGAGTCCCCAAGCTACTACATGCATAGAGCTACAGCTCTCTCTAAGCTTCCTCAGCCAGCCATAAAGGTAGCTGGCTTTGGCCATGCAGAATTCCCACAGATTTCAATGGGAATTTCAGTGTTCCAGTCTGGACTCCAAGAATGTGGTGCTGGACCCAGAGCTCTGACGGCTGGAGCCGTATTCAATATCAGCGTCTGGCAACACCCATTTGTAAAACAGTGACTCATTCACAGGCACAACTTTAGAGGGACAGACAGGATGACTTTAATCATTTCCATTTCGTTAACAAAGCTCAGTAAAAACAGATGAGCATCCTGGATGATAATAGTAGGTATTAATCTAATGATTGCAGTGATCCACTGCCACAGTTAATAGTTTTATATCCTACAGACTGCATTGTTTTCATTTGCTTCCAGAACATGGCAACTAATGGACTACCAAGGCTAAGGACAAAATAACTTTTAAACACTCATGAATTTATTTAGGAACAGGGTTTTTTTCTGAAAATCAGAGGCATGGAAATAAATTACAGAAAGTAATTTGAAAGATAATGCCTTCAAAAGTACCTAAGTGACTCAGGAGCCTGAAACATCGGACAAATCAGCTGCCATTAGCACTTTCCATTCATTGTAAACAAGGGAGCAAGTGTTTTGTCTAAAGGACTGTATAGGCAGGGACATTTAATTCAGGCAGCTACTACTGCAAGATGCTCATTTGTGCACAGTCCTTTCCATGGACCAATTGGGTTTAGATTCAAATATACATTTTTAAGTCTTTCCCTCTAGAACTAGCATACATCAGCCCACAGACCTGACAGAAAGCATCTGAAAGCAAATTGATAAAGTTGGAATTTGGCACTGGATTTTTATTCAAGATTTCTTTTAAAAGAATGTGCTGCCTTTAGGGCATCATTTTTCTAGATCACATCTGGCTGACCCTTCTAACATATTAAGGATGCAATTCCATGGCAGATTTGCAAAAAGATGCAATTCCATCTGCAAATGCTCCAAGATGCCCTGATAGAAGCTACTTCTGATCCCGAAGTCTTGTAACTGCAACCCTCTAATTCTGATCCCAAACTAGTATACTCTGCTTCCCAGCAGAACTTGTCAGTTCAGGCTCAGCCACATACTTACTAATCATGGCTACACAGATTCCCATTCCCAGGCAGCTTTCACCCAGCCAGCTTGGAGCATGGACAGAGTGAGTTCATATCTGCCTGCCAAACCCTGAGCAGACATACCTTCAGTGACTCAAGCAGTTAGGAGTAGAAATGCAGGATGAATCTTGAGCAATATTCTCACAGTTCAGTAAAGACTGGCTTTGCTTACTAATTTGGAAAGCCTGCCAGACCATGGTAGTTTCCTTTACTTTCTGGATTGATATGACTATTCCTTACTTTGAGTATCAAAACTTTTCCTGGTTGACACTTTCCTAACTTCACAGTAAGTCTTGCTCCACTAAGAAGAGAGAGTGGTCTCCTGCTCAAAAGCATATGTTCCTTCAGGATTCACCTCCTCAAGAAAGTATAAAATCCACATGTGCTCTACCAAACTCCTTTCACTAATTTAATTTCCTATCTTCTGTAGGGTGACAGGTCCTGAGGGAATACCAGCACCTCACGAAGTGTTACCGAATGAAGATATATGATATATATCTCATATAAAAATATGAGATAGACATTTAAATTCAGCATTGCAGTCTGAAAACTCTCTGGTTAAAATCATGGCAATTAGACAACACATGAGATTTCCTGCAATAGCACTTATCTTAGAAATGAGATAAACATCAGTTGCTCCAATAAAATTAAACTTTCTACAATGCACACAAATACCATTGCTTTTTCTTTCTATAGTAAAATGCATAAGTAAGAGATAAAAACTGGATTGCTTCTGAATGTTTCCCACTTTCACCTACAGCCCCAGCCTACTGTGCAGTTCCACCATGTCTGTTCCAGCCCTTTCTAGATCTCAGGCTACTTTTCTCTCACCATTTTTATAAAGAAACACATAACAGTAAGCCTGTATATCTAGGTTAATGCAATAAATTAAGTGGAAACTACCTGCTTGGAGATCTGCAGCACTTCAGATCTCAGATGGCATCAGGAGTTAAATGTAAGGCAGAGAATTCATACAAACCACTTCTCCCTACCCTTCTGAACATTTTCTGCTTTCTTCTGAATTTTTTCCTCCACCAGTATAACAGAACTTCATCACAGTAACGTTCTATGACCGAAACCAAAAAACCTATTTAACATTTCAACCACAATTCATCTAATTTTGTTCTTTGATGGCCCCAGTATGATTCATTTTCCAAGTAATCTTAGTAATCATTGGTTTTTTAGTAGTATATTTGTCCAGACTCGCTATTGTCCATACAGGTTTCTGTAGTTCATTTATTATTTATATTTTTAAATCATAGGGATAATTTCTCCAGGCTTATACAACACTTCTAGTTGGGCAACACCAGCCTGTCAACACCTTCTTTTCCTTTTCACAGAAATTTTTCCATCATGACTGCAGCATCCATACATATTCCAAATTTTGCATAACCTTGTCCACTGTCTCTAGTATTCACTTAAATTTGAGTTTGTCCCTTTCAATTTGCTTTAAACAGAGTCTGTAGCAGTCCATCCAATTCAGCAAAATCTTTCATTAGACCAGCAATGGTGTTAAGATATTGGGATTTTCATGCTTTGCTTAATGCATTTTCTCCTGCATCTCTTGATTTCAGTTAGTTTCTGCTAATGATTTCCTTCCAGCCTGGGCAGCAAGGTAGTGGCAGATCTTATTGCAGCAACATAAAAATATCACTTATTCAATCTTGTGTTGTGACAATAAACTAATAGGTTTGAAAATTAGGGGGTGTGAACTCTTTGAATATATTTTATACCTACAAATTCTTCATATTCTCTGACAAAGCCATCTAGGAACCCTAATCTGAAAATGTGCAAGAACTATAATGACAACCCCCCCCCCAAACTGTTAATATCCTACAAATATGTGTTTACAGGTTGAAGAGAAATGAAATACTGCCACCTTCGTTTACTGTCCTATTTAGGTCTTCCCTTTCTCTTGCCTCAGTTAATACTAAAAGACCTGTGGAGAGGAAAGCATGATGCCTGTGACACTCTGACATATGGTCCAGATGCAATACACACTGATCTCCTGCATGTAAGCATGTCTTCCCCTATTGCACAGGCTGAGAAACCATCTAGACTACGTTCAGCAACAAAGGAACTTTCTTTTTACTCAGCCCCTGGCCCAATAACAATGTCACTGAGCGTTTGTGATCACGGTTAGTTGTTTGCAGTGCCTTGTTTATGTGCAGCACTAGAAGGTGGGTAGCACACACTGCCTCTCACTTATTTTCATAAGCTGAAACTAATTAATGTTTCGCANAGGTCATGCGAGGACAGAAAACCTCTTTGTCAATCAGACTGTGCAGTGCACAAAACTCTTCCAGAACTCTCATAAAAGCCAAGACCAGCACACTGCACTCAAAGCAGTGTTGCAGAGATACCACAACTGCATTTGACAGATAAAAAGATACTCCCCCTCATTCCCTATTGCTTCTTTACGCCTCCAAAATGCCATCATCTTTGCTGGGTTCCCAGAAAACATAGCACTGAATGATCTATTTGCCAACTGAGGGAGTTTTCAACATAAGAAGCCTTCAAAATTATACCCATGGTCCAAAGCAAGCACCTTTGCTCTAATGCACTGATAGAAACAAATCAAATGAAAACTAGCTTCCAATCCAAGACTTGCACAGAGAAGGAAAAAAAGGATTTTGACAGCATGTGGAGCATTTGGGGAATGCTTACAGTCAGATATCATACAAAACGTCTCTTATCATGTACAAATAAATTGTGGCCAAATAAATTTGTAAAAATAAAGATGCAACCTTTAGATTTTTTTTTATTTTTCCCCATATATGNGATAAGAGGACAGCTGGAAACCATCAAGGGGAAATGCAGGCAGTACTTGAACTGTTTCTTCAGTCAGCTGTTTCACTGCCCAAGGCGCACACAGGCAACTCAGAGCTTCATCTCTCAGGTCCAGTCCTGCTTTGCTCTGTCACTCAGAAGTCAATACAAGTATCCCAACTTTGCAGTGGTATAACAGAGAACAGACTTGGGCCCAAATACTCTATTGGTACTTCAAACAATCTTGTTCTATCAAAACTTGATACTTAAAGCCTTCTGGTGACATGGACAATCAGGATAAATTAGCAATTAATACTACATAATTGCCTTAGACTGTGCTCAGTAATCTCTTCCAACTCACAAATAAAAGTTCACATACTCAAGCCACAAGTCTTGGACTACATACTCCATCAATAGACATATCTTTGTCATATCTCCTGGAGGCCAAACATAGGGTTTGTCCTAACCATGAGGAATAGAAGCAGAGAGTTGAGGTTCACTGCAAATGCCATCTTACTGGTCTTCGTTATTCAGGCCTGCGAACAGTTATCCAGAATGCTTCTGCTGATCTCAGTTTCTGGTTAGCTCTCCCTCACTTAACCCTGAACCTTTCACATACACATGAAGACAAACACCCAAAGTTCTACATGCTAAGACTTAAGCAAACACATTTTGTGCCAGGTGGCATAGGCCAATAACCTGCAAAGGTCCACACCCACACAGAATTACACAATGGACCACACGTAATTCGGATTATGCCATTTGCCTATCACTAAGAATTATCAAGCACCAGTCATTTCCAGAAACTGTTTGCTGGTCTCAACAGATCAGTTACATTGAATTTATTTTTGCTCTAAGCAAAACCTTCTATGCCTGTCATTCATACCGATTTGGGAGTTCACCCAGTTACATCACTAACCCTTTTTCAGGTCCTCAAGCTCAAAAACATTTAATTCACCAAGTGGTATTTCTCTGGCTGCTCTCTGCAATCCTAATTTCAACTTTTATCCTGATGAGCTGCCAGAGACAGAGTCTACTCCACAGGGATCCCAAATGCTACAGCCACTGAAGCCCAACACTACACGACAGCAAATATTTTGAAAGAAAGAAAGAAAGGACTCCATAAAACATCACTGGAGCTCTAACAGTCCAAAATGTGAATTCATACATCTGTTGTAACATGTTCACGCCCCGACACTCAGCCAATGCACAGACCTCCCCAAAGGCTGAGCATGAGGTACCTCGCTGGTGTCTTGGGTCTCAGCTTTAATCCACTGGATGGAAAGTGGGTTGAGTCCAGCAAGGCCAGCAGTCCAGGCAAGACCCACACAAGAACTTTTCTCCCTTCACAGTAAGCAATACACCATTCAACTGATAGCCTCAGTGACTCTTTCAGAACAAAGAATAGAAGTGAATTTCCAGGAAGTAGCTCCTGATCTCATCCAGAATATTAAATTGTAAGGTATTTTGTAGATTTTCAGCTGACATTGGAAAGGCCCAGCTAACAATCCAATTAATCTCAAAACAATAACAGCCCTTAATCTAACATATATCAGCAAATTCCTGTTTCTCTCTTTTCTAACAAAAATAACAACACTGTAGTTGCCAGTGCATTAATAAGATCCTATTTCTGCTCCAGAGACTGAATCGAACCTTTGTTCTTCACAGCAAAGGATTAAGAAGGTTGCTATTTTGGTAATGAGATGTGGAGAGGTACTTACTTTGCAGCTGAGACCCAGGCTGGATGCCTGAGAAAGGAATAAACTGCGTTACCTCAGATGAACTTTATTTGTATAACCAGTATATCAAACTCTGTTAGTCTGATGCATATTATTAGCAATAAAGAGAGACTATTCATGAATAATTACAATTTGATAGAGTGCTTAAGCTCATTTACAAAATATGCCATATGTTGTAGATAAAGTCATGAATGTAGATTTTAAGATAACAATATGCACAAACAGAAGAAATTAGAAAAAGTAAAGCTACTAAGCTACTTACTTTCTAGGTAGCTTATTGGTCAGTTGCTTTGTTTTTTTCATATAAAGTCTAATTTTTTTCCATATATCTCACCGCTTTTAACAAACACATCATGGAGAAACAGTCATAAAATGACACAAGAAGGAAAAAAAAAATGTGTCAGAAAAAAAACAGCACAGGGACAGGGACAAATAGGAGAACACTGAAAAGAAGATCAAATCATATGACACAGATCCAAGTGCTGAGGCACCAACTCAGTGCCCAAAATGATTGAGAAAACTGTTTGTGAGGCTGGAAAAGGAAGCAGTGACCTGTGAAAATGAAACCAACTTCATGAAAACATTAGTCATATAAAAAATATGTTGTTTATAGTTATCATAACAACATTTTCATTAAACAAACATGTTTGGTATATAAAGTTGTTGCAAGTAAAACATTTCCAAAGGACTAGGGTAGGTAAGGTAGTGTGGTTAGAACCTGGCACCACTTCATAATTACATAGGGATCAACTTCTTGCACTTAGAACTGGAAATATTTGGGGCTTACATCAGAGGAGGTCTGAATTTCTAAATGAAAAGTATTTTTGTAACAAGATCTAGGAGCATCTTCAGATATAGCAAATACAAACAGAATTGAAGGCAAACAGTCTTAACATTTCACTTGCATCCTGCATATTGGCTGATGACATAAGGAAGTACTTTGTAAACATGACAAAAAATTAAACTATTTACTAACTCTCATTTCCAGTCTATCAGGCCAGTGTATTTCAAACATATTTATCAGAGACCCACCATCATGTAATACAAGCCCAGAAAGAGCCAGAATGTCAGAAAGAAATTGCTCCATTGGTCATTGCTGATATCCTCTGGGAATGATGAGTTGCATCTGGTGAAATTTTCTTATCTCTACTTTTCTAATGAATAGTAAGAATAGAATACCAAAAATCCACAGAAGTTAGATATGTCCAACAGCCCAGGTGCCAGATTTCCTGGGGAAACAAATCTTATGCAGCCAAGCTTTGTCTGCATGAGTGGACCCATGTATATCACCCCTTCAATAATCTCTTGGACACGATCACCAATTCCAATTACATCTGATAAAAGCAGGTACCACAGAAACATTTAAGTTCTTAATACCATACAGGAAAATCATTGGATGGGTGAACAGAGTGGTGTTAATAAGGGTTTTAACCCTAACAAATTAAAGGTTTACTATGGACATAACATATTAGGCTTCAGAGAATCTACTAGTATTGAGCATTGGGATCTTCCTAGACAATGGAGAGGCTCCAGCTGGAGCTTGTGCCTTGTTAGAAAACCAGAGAATCCAGTGTCATAGGATGCAGCACACTTTATTCATTTCAAGCTCAGAGCAACAATTTTTCAAAATCAACATCAGTATAGAAGAAATTGTGTTCACAAGTTTACATTTGCAGGTAACACTTTAATTAAATATGGAAGGAATTGGGCTCAGTGCAGATGTGACAGAAGAATATTTTTTGGCCTGTAATATTCAGGCAGTCAGAATGTACAAATAAACAGTCATCACTCTTTGAGTCTACAGAACATGTTGATTTCCTTTTAAATCCTCCAGCAGGTTAACTAAACAAAATATTTATTTACAGGAGAAAAGAGGATGAAGTTCTTCAAGGATTGACATCTGAGTATGAGTGTGAAGTTATGACAGGAGGATCTACCTGTTAAAGTTTACCACTTTTACTTTGTCCAGAAACAGAGTAAAAGATTGAGCATAATTGCAGATTATAAAATAACTCCCTCTTTGAATACTTTAAGAATTTTCAGCATGATTTCAGTTTCATATCATACTGGAAATGTTTTGTAACTCAAGTATTAATTTTCAGTAAAAAGCATTAAGGACCTGGACACTGAAGGCTGATCTGCACTGGTGCATCTCTGATAGGTCCCAAAGACAGCTATTCTTACAGAAAAGAAAAACAATCCCATCCATGCAAAACTTGACACTTAGATTTAGTATGCAGATTTTGCACAGACATCCCTAACCCTTAGATATTCAGCCACCTAATAGAAATTCTTTGGACTCATCCCTAGGAGGAAGAGGCATTGTGGTTGAACAAGATGATTGAACATGAAATTCTGGAAGTGGCAGTTTCATTAGGGGGGAAAAAGCATATTTGAAAATTAAATTTGGCTGCCATATGGTGTGGGGAACTCAAATGGAAAAAAGTGTCTTCCATGCTTCAGCTGAGTTCTCTGATAGCTGACTGTGCCTGCCCTGTGCAGCCTGTGGGGTTGAAGGGACACCCCAGGAGGAGGCAGATACGCAGCTGCGTGACAGCTTTAACAGCTGGCCTCCATTTCTAAATGTACAGTCTGAGTTCTGAGTGGATGAATGCATACACAGATGCATGGGTACACGTACACACATTTTTCTTTTACAATGCATGGATCATCATAAAATCACCTAAAATGCTCTCTCAATCTGTGTATAATATGTCTACAGACTCAGTCATTTCTATGACAATAGCCTTCTTTGTTCAAATTTTGTAATATCTCAGATTTCAAGACTTCATGGAAGTGTAAAAAAATAAAGCCTCTGCATTTAAATGAAATGGTTTAGTGATCAGCAGTCTCCCTGCAGCAGAGTTAACAGATCCGTCAAGTCTCTCTTTCCCAAATATATAAGACAATGCCAAAGTCAAAATTAAAAATTACGCCTGGTGCATCATTCTAGGTAGCAATGAGGCACAGGGTTCAGACATCAGTTACAGACTATACAAATTTAAGAGCAGAGAAAATGCAAGTTATATGCAAGTTATATTTATATGTATAAATAGAATAACCATGGCCTTTCTCTGTCTTAGTGACCTTTTATAGAATCTGCAAAGGCAATGCATCCGTGCATCAGGGACAAAAGAGGGAGAGGGACAGACCTGACACTGGGTACCCTGCACTTGCAGAAGTTTGGAAACACTGGCAGGAGGCAGCCTAGGTCCATCTTCACTTGAATCAACAGGTGTTTGGAGTGCCCAGACTTGCTGAAAATGAAGCTATGGTTGTCTCCACTTGGGCAACCACACTTAGAAGCACT
>WAAG01061781.1:0-41692 GCA_013390105.1 Tichodroma muraria
AATGCGGGGGGAACCGCGGCCAAGGCGGAGCCCCCCGGGCCCGGCGGCGCCATCGATCTGGGGGCGCAGAGAGGGCGCTGGGCCGCCTTCCAGGAGCGGCACCGGCTGAGCTGCGAGGAGGCGGCGCGGCTGCTGCTGGACGCGTAGTGAGTAACGGGGCCGGGGCGGCTGCTCCGCGCTCCTGGCCGGGCCCCGTTAATGGCAGCGTTCTGTGCGCGGCATCTGCACGGCGGCTCCCGCGAGGTGCCGAGAACGGGGGCCGGGGGCGGGATGGGGAAGGGGCGCACCGCGGGGAAAAAGCGCCTTTGTGTGTTAAAGCTGCCCGCGTTTTAACGGGTCCCCCATCGAAAATGCCCTTGGGGGCTCCGCGAGGCTCAGATTCCGAATGTCCACCCATTTCCTGTGCTCGCTCTGTGCAGAGCACGGCACATCAGAAGCTGTCCGTGGGAGGCAAAATCCGGAAGGAAAATGGTTTTTCCTTTGCATTTTGCGATTGACCCGCACGGTGACTGCCCAGCTGCTGAGGAGGCGGCTCTCGGAGGGGGAGAAGCACAAGCTCAGAAATTCCTTGGTCATAAAGTGCCTCTGCAATTACCACCCGAAATAAAAGACATTTTAAATGTTACGTAGAATCCACTTATCTCTGCTTTCCCCAATTTTTAAATGGGGGAATATTAATGGTGTTGGAGGACTTATGGGGAAAATTGTGGGGAAATTCGGTTCTCAGTTCCAAGCAGTTTGTTTTGAGGTGATAGCCCTGATTTCTGTATAGGGTTGTGTATGGACACAGCTGTAGGCTCAGCACTGTGACCTGGAGTGTGGTGGGGAGCTATGTTGTACAGAGTGGAGAGCCCTCAAAGTGGTGCTCTTCTTTCCTTTCCACCGTTTTAATTAAACCACAAAAGTAATTGCTGCAGAGGACAAAACTGAGGACAAAATCCTCTACCTCATTCTGACACATTATTAAATACATTTGAGTGGATATATTTCTTGGTGTTCTGCAACAGCTCAAGACAGAACTGAATAATGTTGTATATAGCCTTACTGTTCTCTTGGGCAAAAAACAAGAGAGGATGATCCCAAAAGCTCTGTTGTGTCTCTCTCCAGTGAATACAGGGGTTTGGTGAAGCACACAGGAGGCTGTCACTGTGGAGCCGTCCGCTTTGAGGTCTGGGCTTCGGCAGATCTGCACGTGTTTAACTGCAAGTGAGTTGGTTTGTTCCCTGTTCCCAGAGATGAACGTCAGCTCTCTGCTTTTCCAGCCCTAGAGCTAAAGATGAGACAGCTGCAGAACACCCTCTGAGCTGTTTCCATAGGATTTACCCCTAATTATGTCCAGATCCACTATGAGATCAGTGTTGGTGATTTCAGATGCTACTTTGGGCAGGACTTTATGTCTCACAGCCAGGCTCACGCAGAAAGTATCAGGAGAGATCTAATGAGTCCAGGTGTTCAACCATCTGCTTTCTGTTTCCTCTCATGCAGGGGGCTCAAAGCACATTGGTCTTTTTTTAACTTGTTCTTCTCAAGTGACATTACAGCTCTGACCACATGTGCCTCAAACTAAAACACTCCCTGGTTTCAGTAGTGACCCCTCTTTGCCTGCAACTCGTTTGCTTCCAGCTCATGGGTGAACTTCTGAACTTTACTTCCTTGTTTGCAAGGTAATGAATGTTGGCAAAATCGCCCAAGCGTGCTCTGAACCATGAAGTGGATTTCTCAGGGCTAGAGTTTGTCCTCAAGAGTTGTGTGTGAGAGTATCTTATTGGGGTATCTGTGTAGGGTCAGTCTGTTCACGGGTGTGCTCAGCCAAACACTACTGACACCACAAATCCACTTCTGCCACTTACCTCTGAGCCATGGTAGCTGTTAGTGGAATTTCTGTTGTCAAGAGGTCTGATGGCTGCTCTACAACGTGTCCACTTCTCCTAGAAAGGTCTGCTTTTTCTTTTACAGTTGCAGCATTTGCACAAAGAAACAGAACAGACACTTCATTGTGCCAGCGTCGCGTTTCAAGCTGCTGAAGGTAGAGTAAGAGCATGGGCATGAGCACGAGCAGTGTTATCCTCAAAGAGCCAAGAACAAGCAGTTTTCTGCCCTAAGTTTGGCTGCATTTTGGGGAAATGGCTGCATTTTAAGCTGTCTGGTGTGGTTGTGTTAGTGCATCTTGTTTAGAGCTCTTGCAGTTCCCAGGCCTGAGCATTATGGACGCATGTACATACAAAGCACAGGGGTTCAGGAAGGGAGCAGGAATGCACAGCTCTGTATCTCAGATAAAGACAGGAAGGTGGCATTTTAAATTGTATATTTCTTAGCTACAGGCCCAAAGTAATTAATCCATCAATTTCCATGGAAAACTTAACAGTGCTTTTCCTCTGCTTAGGGTGCTGACAATTTGACAACATACACCTTCAACACACACCGTGCCCAGCACACGTTCTGCAAGACCTGTGGTGTTCAGAGCTTTTATACTCCTCGTTCTAACCCCGATGGTTATGGTAGGTACAAAGCAAGCTGTGCTAACCAGAGTTAACCACCAAGCAAACATTGGAGAAAGATTCCTTTGGATGCTGACATGACAGCAGTGAGCAGCATGTGTCCTAAGAGTTCATTCCTAAAGTGTTAATAAACACCTGGAATTGCAGCCTGAACCTGTAGCTCCTCCATAAAAAAACAATCTTACCTATAAAGTGTGGGCTGCTGTCTGTGACAGGATTCTCATCCAGGTTCCTCAGCCTTACAGCAACAGCATTTACAATTCCCTGAGATGTGCCAGCCATGGCATGGAGCAGGCATCTCCCACACTTTATGAAAAGCATGTTTCTGTGTACTCTGTCTTTCTTCAGGAATAGCTCCCCACTGTCTGGATGATGGCACCGTGCAGACCATTGTCACAGAGGATATCAATGGCAAGGAATGGGAGAAAGCAGTGAGGGAACATAAGACCATCAGAGACATGTCAAAACCTTGACAAACCCAGCAGCCTTGGGAGCACTGCCAAGGAACTGCAGTCTGGGGTTTCCTGGGTGATGGTTGGTGAAATCAATCTCTACATTACTGTTACCTGTTCTCTATTTCTTAAATAAATCTTTCTATGCTGACTGTCTCATTCCTTTGTGACGTTCAGTTTTCAAACTGTCTCTGCTCTTTAAACCACTCCAGGGTTGCTAGTTTGGCACTTTGCCTTCAGCTGTGCTAAAGTTTAAATCACAATACAAAGGACCTCATTACAGTCACTTGCACCTCATTCCTGTGTCCTGCTGAGACTTTTTGTGAGTTGATCTTGAACCTTGTTCTGAATCAAGAAGAGAGCTCATATTTCAGGAGGAACATTGTGAAGGTGGAGCCTGCAACACAATGTGTATAAAAGAAGCAACAGCAAACATCAGTGCAGTTAGAAAAAATCGCACAATTTCTGATGTTTTATTCAAAAGCTTTGGCTTTTTAAAGTTCTGACTGAGTAACAAAGGTGTTGTGGTATCTGTGGAGATAGCATGATCTTTGAAAAGTTACTCCTGATAGCTCGATCTTACAAAAGCACCAAGGGAAAGCTGCCAAGCAGTCCTTGAAGCTCTGTCTTCTTAAGGAAACAGTTTGTGCCGTATCTTCTCCAATGCAGAATCCTCTAGGGCTTGACTCCCAATTAAAGTTAATCCAAATATCTCATCTTATTTAAGCTTCTATGGTGAGAAAATAGAGTAGCTGTTAACCCTGTTCTCAGTGTATCAGGCAACAAGATATTCAGAAGGAGGTTCACCCAGCCTGGGTTTTGTAGTGTGGAGAATGCCACACAAAGAGTACTCCATCCAGCTGAGCACGTAACACAGGAGCTTTCCTGAGTCCTAGGCCTGGCACAGTCGGTTTTTTGCTCATTCTTTCACCCCTGTGAGTGATGTCCTGTCAGAGCAGGCGCAGTGAATTGACCACCAGGTAACGAGAGAAGAGCAGGTAGAGCCGGCGGAACCAGAGGAGCTGGCTGCGATGGCACCACATGGCTCTCTAGGAGGAAAAACAGGGAGAGAGCATTACAAGAACCTCCCAGAGCTGATGTGAGGGCAGTTCCCTGCTCCTGCTGTGAGGGTCAGTGCCCATTTATAGGACGGCCTATTTCCAGTGAGCAGGGAGAAGCAGGGGAGGTGGAAGGCTGCTTAAGCTCTGTGCCTGTCTGCCCCCGAGTCTGGTGTTGTGCTGCCTGATGTTCAGAGGGTCCTGCTGAAAGGACACTTTATGTGTCACTTCTAACTCCTCCTCACCACGTGATCTCAGGCCTGGGGAAGTGTTCACATGCTGGGAGGCAGGAGCCTGATAGGTGTGTCTCTAACTACACACTGCCAGCTGCAGCTGAGTCTATTTATAGTGCACCAGCCTAGAAAGGTCAGATTTCAGGAACAAAAATACATGGGAATAATGAACACCGCCTTTATCCAGGCTGTCTCTGTAAGTAACTATCTTTTAACAGCCTCAGAAGCAGGAAAAGTCTGTAACTTGTGTATTAACAGCACTGTTTGCTGGGTAAATATTTTCATGCTATGGAAGGGGAGTTAATCAGGTTCTGATATGGGGAACTGTGGAGTAAATGTGTGAGATACTCTGCAGCAAAATAGTTTTAAAATGTACAGTAAAGAGAACTTGTGAAGAGCTTTGGACCACAAGTTCACAGGCTGTCTCCATCTTTAGTGAGAGCTGTGATCCAAGGACGCTGTTCCTGGCATGCAGTCATGCCAGGCTGCTTTAACAGGACACCCATACGTTCAAAATACTGTGTTGGATCCAGTTTCCTTTGAAATGCATCCTACATCCTGGAGAGTGTAAAACTCAGTGACCTGTGACTGTCTGAGCTGCAAATCTGCTCAGCTCTGTCCTGTCATGCAGCACGAGGTAATTAACCATGTTTTTAAAATCACTGCAGACATTCCTCAGTGACTTTTATAACCCATGGATACAACTACTTCTGGCATTCCCTGGGAATGTGACACTTGTGACTAAAGTGCTCACAGTGACCATGAGCCACTCAAACAGGTGCCACACATCTCACCTTGGCTTGTTCAGTCTCCTCCTCTGTGAGGATGAAGAGTGCGTCCCTGGGCAGGAGGCAGGAAATGAGGACATCCAGGAAGGAAATGTACTTCCTGCAGAGATTTACTGATTCCAGCACGAGCACACGACACCCTACACAGAGAAAGAGGGTAAATATTTCAAAACAAGAACATTCTTGTAAGGTGCCCTTTTCTCCAGGCTCAGAAGCTCTTTGCAGCTTCCCTGTGCTGCTGGCCAACTTCTGATGCTCCCACCAGGATTTCTTTGTGCCCAGTGCACATTCTATCACCATTTGTATTGGCTCTTATTCTGTATGTGACCCTTTGTACTGGTTCTTGTTCTGTAATAGCCTATGGAAAGCAAAGTTAGCTTTGAATATCCCAAAAACTGCTTATAATTTAAATTCTTCCTGCATAATTACTCTCAAAAAAATATGTGCAGATGATTCTTTGAATGCTGACACTATCATATAATAGAATTTTAAAACAGTAGTTTCTTGTTCAGCTACCAAAATATTTCATCTTTCTACTCCAATTCTTAGCTACAGAATAAATATTTACAAGCCTCAAGAATCAAATATTAACTCAGGCAGGCAGTTACACTTTAACAGAGTTTCTGAGTTCATTGTTCAGATGTTTGTGATGAAGCAGATGAAGCTAACATGTTTCAAGATTCTGCTGATGTTGAAGGGGTTTTTCTCTGTTTTAAAGATCCCTTTGAACTTAAAAGTTAATTGCTTTTTTTTTTTTTGCCATGGCTAAATTGTCTTCACTGATGAGTTCAGAGCTACTGATGGTCCTGTTAAGAGCCTGTAGCTCTCAAGGGAGCTGCTTTGGGATTTCCTTGGCTTGGAAGCTGCTGTGATTATGTTCCACACTTCCCACACTGTATTAAAGTTTGACAGAAGAGGCCAAAGTCACAGTTTACACAGGTGGTCAGAGATGCAATTCGATTTGCAATGAGATTTCCTTCAGTGAGCCCTGAAACAGTGAAATTACACAGATGAGACAGAACAAAGCTCTCATGGACTCCCTCTGGCACATCTCCAGGATCCATCCTCTTCTCCTTCTCCTTCTCCTTCTCCTTCTCCTTCTCCTTCTCCTTCTCCTTCTCCTTCTCCTTCTCCTTCTCCTTCTCCTTCTCCTTCTCCTTCTCCTTCTCCTTCTCCTTCTCCTTCTCCTTCTCCTTCTCCTTCTCCTTCTCCTCTCCTCTTGTGTTGTTCCAACTTTTCAACAGCCTCTCCCAGTCTCCAAAGCAAGACTGGTTAACTCTTCAGTACCACAGAGGGCTCCAGGGCCATGCTCCCCTTGCGCTGAAGGGGACCCGGGACACCGGGGCCTGACTCCCCAGCGGGTCACACAGAGCATTCACAGGAGCGATTTTCTCCTGCTGCGGGCAGCAATGGGCAGGGGTAGAGTCCTCAAGGGCAAGCACCGGCGCTTCCACCCGGCCAGGCGCTGCCGAGCCGTGCAGCGCCGGGGAGCGGCGGCAAATCCCGCCTGGAAGCGGCGGGCGGTGCTCGGGAGCCGCCGGGAGGTGGCGGCGTCCGCCGGCCGGGGAGGGGACCGAGAGCGGGACCCGCGTCCCTCCGGCACCTCCTGTCCCAGCCGTGCCGCTGCCGCGGCCCCACCGCCCCCGTCCGGCCCCGCAGGGTCACGGAGCAGCAGCTGGGCAATGCCGAGCGCCCCGGGACGTGCGGGAATGTGGGGGCTGTGGGACCGGCATGGCCCGGACACTTCCTGACCGCGAACCTGAGCCCCTGTCCCGCTCCCAGCCCGCCGGGACAAGCGACAGGCAGAGCTGCTCGGCTGCCATCAGTTCCAGTTACTGTCCCAAGGGATGCTCTGCAGGCACAAGTGCTGCAGTCGCTTGCAAAAGTGCCCTGGCACTCCTTTAACGCCACTTGGAGACATTTCTTGTTTCCAAATAGCAAACTTGGAAGGATACCTGTGATGTGCCGTGGGTGGGGGAACCATTCTTCCCGTTACTCTGCAGAGATCCTCTGGGCTGCTGCTGGGGTGGTTTCAGAGGGTAGAATTAGTACAACGCTGCTCCTGTCGTCAGCATTCCCGATGGCACCTGTTTGCTTTTCAATGGCTTTAATGGACTCTGGCAATGCCACATCAATTCCTACTCCCAGTGATGGGAAGAGAGGCCTGGTACCACTCCCTGAAGCTTGGGCTGCTCTGTTAACCAAACGTGCTCTCCCTTTCCTCCTTTTTTTTTCCCCTGAGAAATATTAATTTGTGCAGCAATTGCACCCATTTGTTCCCCAAAGCTCGGCAATAAGGACTCAAAACTGTGACAAGTGATTTCAGTGTGGATGGCTCTGACCAGCTGGGTCCTCCTCGGTCAGATCAGGTGAAGTGGTGGCATCCAGCTCCCCGAAAAGAAGAGCACTGTAAGAGCCCTCCGTGTCAGTGATCCAACCAGGATTTCCATGTGCTGACAGCAAAGCCTGCTCCGCATGGCAATGTGAGATGAAATGAAGCAGGGAAGGAATGTACAGTCCAGGAAGAGATGGAAAAGGGTTCAGAGAAACAGGCTGCTCCTGCCAAGCGGGGTGAGAGCAGCGCTGCCATTGAGGAGTCTGCTCCTGTGACACCAGCAGGTGAAGCTTTTCAGAGCCTGTTGTGCCTGTGACCTGGGCACGATGGGATTAGCAGTGTAATGCAACCTCTCCAGGTTGGCAGAAAGGGCAGGATCAATATAGCTCATGGATTAGGCTGAGAATAGAAGTGTGTGAAGCCTGCAGCCTGCTCAGCTTGGCTTTCCACTTCCAAATCGCTCAGGCAGCAAGGATGCTGAGTTGTTGTTCCTGAGCGGGCACCGTGTGTGCTGCAGGCCTGCACTGCTCCTGATGGAAGGAGGCACAGGTTCTTTTGGAAGAGCACTGGTTATAGCTGGAAGGGCCCAGTGGCAGGGGTGGGAGCACATCCAGCAGTTGTCTTGGCTTCTTGAAACAAGTGCTTGTGCCTGGGCTGGAGAACTTGATTACAGATTGTAAAAAGCCTGTTGTGTTTGTGCTGGCTAAAGGCATTAGAAAGCAAAGCAGGATATTTAGGGTGCTCATTTGCATATCACTGAGGCAATGCAAGGCTTAGCTGGCTTTTGCATTTGCAGGGAAATTTTCTGTGGATTCCCTGATCACATGGGCTTACACAGGCTCACCCACAAACAGCTCCCTCTTACCAGCAGCGCAGCACTTTTCATGGCCTGAACATGCCTTTCAGCTCCATCCAGACAGCCTCAATCCCAGCATCACTCTTGTTTCATTAAGCCCCTCTGATGCACAGCACTGCACGCCTGCCAGATCAAATTATAAATACTGGGAATTTCAATGAGACTGGAACTATATTTGGAAAGGCTTAGCATAAGCAGCAGCATGGGAGCTCCCCGTTCCTTTGGTGTTTGTAGGTCATGTCAGATGTGATGTAATCAGAGCAGCAAGGCTTGCACAGAGCTCCAGCAGTCTCTTGATGCTGCTGGAGAAATAGAAATGTTCTCTATATGTGGGTCTGTTTCAAACCTGAATGGATTTGAGGCACAGCCCATATTCAGGACCAGAGTGAGAAGACCTGCATGAGCAGCACATGAAAGTGGCTCAGTGCAGATGGGACCTGACAGGCAGCAGTGACATCAACCACTGCAGCTCCTTGTCCTTTGTGCTGCACACAGCACACAGAGCTCTGCAGCATCCCAAGGCTGAACAAAGAAAAGGTCCTAGGAATGAAGCTGGCACTAAACTCCTCTTTCATGAACTGGGCAACTGAAGGGACTTGAGTCAGAGCTCAGCTTAAGGGCATTCTGCCATCTTGGCTCATGCTGTCTCATTAGACCTGCAACTTCCTGCTAGCAGAAAATTAAAACTGATTTGCTGTGACTCATTCAAATCCTACAATGATTTGGGAATTAGCATTAAAAGAACAGAGCCTGGATGGCTGCTGAGGGAGCAGGAGGTTGACTGGGTGGGCCTGGCTGAGCCACCTTCCTATGCTCTGTCCAAACAGCTGAGTGACAGCCTTGTGCTTAAACGAGGTCCACACATTTGTCCCTGGGCAGGCACTGTTTGCTAGAGGTAAGGGCTGCAGCTCTACTCTAGAAAAGGGGTCAGGAGCAACCTCCTTCTGTACATTGTTTCCTTTCCTTTCCTTTGTTTTCTTTCTCTGTACTTGTACAGAGAATTTCTTGCAGATTTTTGCTCACAGGTGGAAGAAGCCACTACAATTTGTTGTGCCACTGCAGATTTCAGATTCCTTTTCTGAGCACATTTTGGTGGAGGCTGAACTTGCTACATGCAAGTGGGTAATCGTTTCTGAGGCTTTTGTCACAGAAAAGGAAAAAGGCTTGTAAGCAAGATGTGACCAAAAACTCTGTGACTAAGCTGAGTGACCTGGAAAGAGCACTCAAATTCACCCAAGAGGCACAGGCCAAACACTGCATCACACCACTGAGGCAGGACAAGCCCAGGGGACTGAAAAGTGACTGTAGAGAAGCCTGAATTGGTAAAAAATTGCAGGAAGAGAAAAGTTAAGCTGTGGGTTTCATCTGCAGTGCAGGGGTGAGTTGGGCAGCTGGAACCTTGGACACAACAGTGATATAAAGGACTGCAGGGTGGGGATGAGGTGGGATGGAAGGTGATGGACTCCTACCTTCAGGTAACTTCCCCTCTGAATGCAGGTACCTGTGAAAGAAGAGATACAAGGGGGTCAACACTCAGTGGAATTACTCAAACCCTGATTCTACAGGAATAAAACTCTGCATGCTAAACCAACCCTTTTCATTTAACACACTGTGACAATAGCCAATCTTGTGAGAAACTTCAGGAGCCCACACTGGATGCACCTCAGGCAGGGCTAAGTCTCATTCCCCACACTATTCTACCATTCCTTTCCTCATCCTGGCTGCTGGGACACATCACAAATAAGGTCCATAAATCAAATTCACTCTCAGACTTCTCAAGGTAAACCCAAGAGGCTGCCAAAGGCTGTTCACCCCTGGGAGCACCTCTGGCTGTTTAAAGCCCAGGCTCTGCTGGCCAGGGGCATTGTCTCAGTGGCTGCTCCTCTTTGGGCACCAACTCTTTTTTTCTAACCCAGGCTGGCACTGGGACATCTGAGAAGAGGCTCTGGCTTTTTGCTCACCAAGATTTTGATCCCTTCATGACTTTGTCCTGGGAAATCTCCGTAGCAAAACAGAACGGGAGGACCAGGAATGGGAGATGTGAATGGTGATGGCACTTCCATCAGGAAGTATAAGCAAATGACCCTGGGATGGTGAGGGCATCAGAGGGTGTTAATTCCTTTCTTAATTCTCTTGTTTTTCTTGCTCATGGCTTCGGAGCATTTGAGCTGACATTCCCATTCTGGACTTGGCCCACGGCAGGGCTGGGAAGCAGCAGATCTCCAGCAGATGGCACTCAGGGCTGTCCCACACCCAGTCCTGCTCTTCCAGGAGAAAAAGAAATCCAAACAATGGAACATTTGCCAAAAGGAGAAAGGAAATAATAATAAAAAAAAAGTTATTTAACCCTGTGTAATATTTAAAGAGATTGTTATCACCTTATAGTGGTGTATCTAACAAAGGACAATGTGCCAGTTCATGTGTAAATCAGTCAGGATAAAACATGCATTATATGTAAACTGCTGTGTTTCTCCAGTCACTTTCAAACTAGGATTATCCCTGGCTGTTGGTTAAGTTCAAGGAAAAGGATTAGCTACACAGGCCTAGACAAAATAGGAAGCATGGAGTGATGAATACCCAATGCAGTACAAAGCAAAAGTCAAGCCAGAAATGCAGGTCATGACAGAACTCAAACAGCAATCAGAAAACATACTTAAACAGATTCTCCTGCCACTGGTGTCCTCTGCTCCAGAGCCAAAGCAATGCCATTTCCTACTAAACAATGGCCTTGGAATAGTGACTTGGCCACCTTCTGCCCCACCACTCAAGTCTTACTACTCTGACAAAGATTGTTAAATGTTGCCTTGTAATTTAAGTATCTCCATTAATATCTGCTCTGCTCTTCTGCCAGAGGTTTTTTCCCCCACAAGTGGAATCTGGCCACCCAAAGAAGTGATTCAGCACTTGGTACAGTTAGCAGGGTGGGAACCTTTTAGAATAAGCTTGGAGAGATAAAGCAGCGAGTGGTTGTGAAATTTGGCAAACTCTCTGAAGGCCCAGTGTCTGTTCTGGGGGTGCTGCTCTGCCATGGAGGCACTTTCAAAGCACTGAGCTGCTCCAAGAGGGAACTAATAATACCCATTCCTGTCACTAGAAACAGGAGTGAGAGATCCAGCTCATATGGAAATGTTTCAGCAGGAGCAGGGAGCATCTTCAGCAGGGAAGAAAAGCATGATGCAGCAGTAAATTAAGGAGTTTGTGCTTGTATAAAGGTTCAGGGAGACACAAACTGTGTTTAGTTACTGAAAGATCCTCAAAGCTGCTGCCACCAGACCTGTCACTCATCTGGAAGAACAGGCATGAAGAAACTGCATCTCTCCTCATCCTTTCTGTCCCAATCCAAACGTTTCAGTTCTCAGCAAGGCTCAGTGCAGAGCCCTGGGAACGGGCTCCACCCAGCTCTGTGTGCAGAGGAATTGCAGCCTTGCTCATTTGTATTTCTCTGTGGTTGCAGAGAGAGAGAGAAACACCAAGCTCTACCTCCTGCACACGTTCACAAAATGAACCAATCCTCTCCCAAATCCATCTTCTCGCTCCCATCTCCACCCTGCTGGAACGTCTCCATGGGACACTTCCAAGTAGGGGAGAGGTTGCAGCACTCAGTTGTTGCCATTTTGGGAATGTTGTTTTACAGATTGGACTTGCTGTGGTTTGGGTGAAATGAAAGAGTTTGGCATAAAATCTCAAAAAGTAAAACACAAACAGGCTCTTTTTCAGGAGATTTTTCCATGTGGGTGTTTTGTTTTTTTTTACCCGGAGAGACTTTTTATAATCCTTTTTAAACATAAAATGACCCAAGGTGGCTTGTTCCCACCCACTGCCCAAGTGCCAGAGCCTGGTGATTACAGGGCACCTCCCCCTGCACCCTCTCTGTTATGCCTGTGGTAGGTTCAGATCCACATGTGAGACCCTCTGCAGTGAAGAATTTGGAAGGCCATGAGACATCCAAAGGCTCCAACCATTTCTGCCCTGCAAGAACTCAGCCCCAGCTCCTCCCTCAAGGCCCAGCTGCTTTGAAGGCTGTTGCTGTCTGCAGCCACCAGCTCCATCTGCTCAGCAGAAACAATGAAATGGCCCAACGCCCTCACCCTGCAAACTGCAGGACTGAGCTCGCTCCCAAATTCCCTGGTTTTACTCAGGCATCCTCCAGGAAAGGTGTGAGTGGGTCAGCTCATCTGTGGCACTGACCAGTGGAACCTCCCAAGCTGTTCCAAGAAGGAACAAGTCAAGATGGAGCTGAAACCTCAGTCCTGGGGAGCACAGAACTCCTCTGGGGCTCATGCCCACGAGGGTGTGTTACAGTTTGGGTGATGTTCTGTTTGATGAGTTGTTCATTGAATTCAATGACTTCACTCTCCAAATAGTTTCCCGAGCCAGAGGCAAAACCTTTCACTGAACTGACTGCTGGCTGCTGTGGAGCACTGGGGAAATACAGTTTTGAAGAGCATGGCAAAGAATGGATGTCTTAAAGCTGCATTGGGGCTCCACTCAGCATCCCAACCTCTAATCTGCCCAATTAATCTGATGAAACAGATGTGAAGGAGGAAGAACAGGCAGTCTCCTAGGAATCACAGAGACATTAGAAGGATATATTTGCCAGATGTTGGATGTTTGCTCTCTGGAATGCCTCCTCCCTCCCCAACTGGACTTTCTGGCTCCGTTTCCATGTACCCTGAACTACACCGTGGAGCAACACTTTGTACAGCACTGCTCAGGCACTCTGTACTAACACGTGGGGCAGTGGCAAAAGGTGGTTCTGCCAGTGGCAATCCAGAGATCTTCCAGCTGACAGAGCTGTCCCTGGCTCTGTGCTTTGAGCCTTGCACTGTCTGGGAGAAGAATGTGCAGTGTCACTGCCCCCCTCACTGCCAGCAGCCCAGTGACACAGGGAAGGACAGCCATTGAGGCTGTTTCTTTGGGAAAAAAAACTTTAGGGGGAATCCCTTCTGTGCTGATGCTCCATGCTCAGCTTTAATCATAATGGCTCTCAACAGTGTCATGGAAGGGCACTGGGATGAATGAACTTGGTCAAATTAAGGAATGAGATACAATCTAGAGCTATATACCCTGCTATGGGATATATGCCAGAGCAGAGAGCTTTGAGGGGAAGACTCAAGGAAAGACAGCAGAGTACAATTCTGTCTCAGCCTTATAGGGACAGTCTGGCTGCAACCACAGCCATCACTCATAAGCTCCCCCAGAACATTTAAGATCAGTAAAACAAGTGAGAAATGCATGGGCTGCAGCTGCTGAAAGGAAGGAGAGATCTTCCAGCCCCACACTGTAAGAAGGCACCAAATAAAAATGGTAAATGGGATATCATTCACTGTTATCAAGCTAATCACCCAAACCTAGCTTCCTCCCTATCCTTTAAGACCTGGCCTTGGAAATTCAAGAGAAATTCATGGCAGAACTTTGCTTTGTTGGGGTGGCATGCAGAGAATGGCTCCCACCAAGTGGGATTGGCTGGACACTGCTCTCTCACTGTTTCCATACACAGATTTGCAGCTGGCATTTAACCAACCCTTCTCTTCCAGGGAGCCTCAGTGCAGCCCCTCTGCACAATGTCCATGGCATTCAGGAATGGGGCATTCAATGGCCAGGCTGGGACATGGAAATGTAACAAGGCATTGGTGGCACTCAGGCTGCATCCTAATCAACTGCTGAGTGATAAAGCTCCCAAATGTTATCTCTGCACAGCCTCATTTACAACCTGCCACAGAGCTGGAGAATGTTAAAAAAACATCCTGCAGGACTGAGAGGTGTTTTTCCAAATAGAATTGATGAGAATAGGCTCAGCTAATGATTCCTTGATGTAGCTTTTTATATGGCATCATTGATAGAAGTTTTATGGATGCAGTTGCTATAACAACATAATGCACAGTGGTTAAATATAGCAGCTCCTATTTTCCACTCAGTTTGCTCTGCCCTAAGCAGACAAGACTATTCTTTTCTGTTCTAGCTGGGATGTAATGGATTTAATAGCCCACTAAAGAAAACAAGTGGTAGAGTCCTTCCTCCTCCTCCTCACAAAGATGATTCCTCTCCATCCTAAGCAAGCAAACAACAAACCCAACATCCCCCCATTTGCCAGGCTCCTGGGCAAGAGGGGTTGTTTAAAATCAAAATGCACAGTGACTCACACAAAATTAAAGCACCTTGATATTTACATGTGATCTCAGTGCAGGCACTGTCATTTCAGAGTGCAGTAAAGAGAGGTTCTCCAATGTTCCTGTCACACAGTATTTACCAAGCTCATTACCACAGTGCCTAGTGACTGGCCAAATGCTGAGGGGGGATAAAGTGACCTGGATGTCACTCAAAACCTGCTCTTCCTTGTGGATGAGTGTAAAGGATCCAACCTCCCATGGCCACAGGGAAAGCTCCTGTTTTGGGGGATAAGAGAAAATGATGTTTCTAAATCAAGCTACAGAAGATTGCTTCCAGTTCTCCCTGCTTTGCTGCAGTGGGTTTTTCTTGGGTTTGGGTTAGGTTTTTTTTTTTCTGTCTGGAAGCCAGAACTGAAATACTCCCAGGGGAAACTGAAATCAAATAGCAATTTGTGTTCCTCTCCCATCCTGTTTTTTCTTATTTTTCCCTTGCAGAAGAACAAACCCATCCTCGAACCCTGGCATTTCCCAGTTCCTCCCAGATCTGGAGGCCAGGCAGACACACAGCAGCAGCTGGACTCCTGCAAGCTGTCAGGAGGAAGGTTACTGCAAGGGAAAGAGCTCATTTCTTCTGAGTAGTTCCTGCTCCTTTGAACATAACCTCTGTTCCAGACACTGGAAAGAATATTTATGCCCTTAGCAGACAATACAGAGCATCTGCTCAGCTATGACCATTTCCTGTTTTATTCCTTGGAGCTGTTCGATAATTTGCACCTCCTGAAGCGAGGAGTTGTGGGAGGGGTCACAGAGCCTGTTCTATCCCTGCTCTTGCAGAAAGCAATCTCATGGAAGTGGGCACAAGCCTGTCTCCCAGAGACTGGGAGCATCCAAAAGAGCTGAGGATCCCTGCACCAGCCCCCTGCTTCATCCTTTCTTCCACTTTTCACAGTGGGGGCAGAACCCTGCAGGACTCGTTTAAAGATGGTTAATAAATACATTGCAGATGATACCTGGAGGGGAGAGGTTTGTCTTTCTCCAGCACTGGGGCCCCAGGGGCAGCCACTGCTGCTGTGCAGAGCTCTGCTGGCACAGGGGACAGGAGAAGCCTCAGTTTATGCTCCCAGAGCTGCCTGTACAGGCCAACATGTGAGAACTCGTCACTGAGAGTCAGGAGTAATACAGTCACGCTCTACTTCCTCCATAACACAAACTGAAAAATAATGAGGGCAAGCAAGCCACTAAAAATAAACTTAACCTTTCAGCAGCCACAGCATCACTCCTGCCACATGCAGATGATGGGGCTACCATGATTAATTCTGCTGATTCAGGACTGGAAGGGAGACAAGACACAAAGCAGCCCTTAGTTAATGAGAACTGCTCGTGCTCTGGTGTCCCTATCAGCACGGATCTCATCAGCCCAGACAATGTTCTGCTCCAGCTGGGGACCAATGCAAAGCTCTGGGTTTGAGGGAATTGTAGACAATGAGCGTTTCCTGGTAACATGCTCTGAGACAAAAAGAGGGTTAAATCCCTACTGCACACACAGGAAACATGAAGCATGAAGGTGGGAAAGTGATTTCTGCACAGCCACAAAGTAAGACAAGAGTAGAACTGGCATCAAAATCAAGAGCTTTCCTCATATATAACAGCTTCTAATTTGTTTTCCCATGATCTCTTCAGGTTGGAGGAGGACACCTAACAACCTGCCTTTCATTCCTCTTTGCAGGTAATACAGCAGTTGAGTGAGCAAACAGAGGTTCAGGCAGCTGGAAGCTCTTCACTCCCTCTGTGCCAATGGTGTGAGCATTGGCCATCAAGCTCTGCTCCTCAGCCATCAGCCTCTGCCCAACCTCTGCTCACTCCTCAAACTGTGCCTGAAACCATCTCCCCACTCAGCCCAAAGACACTTCTTGCTTTAACTCCACCCCCTCTCCTCTGTTAAGCTATTTCAGAAGTTGCTGGGAAAAGCCATGATCCCTCTCTAACACTGAATTCCAGACATCAAAGCTCTCAGCATCTTCCCAGAGGAGCTGAAGGTCCCAGTATGGGTTCTGTGGCACTGCAGCTTTCTCTAGGCTAGTGAGAAAGGCAAATCACTTCAGCAAGGAGAGCCAGAAGAATTTGTTTATTTGAATTGCACAGATGATTCAGAAAACAAATGGGTGCTATAAATACAAAGCTATACTTGCAAAGAGTTCTTCTCATGCCTGGGAAAGGCAAGGGCAGCTCTGGAGGAGATCTCTCTAGGACACAGTGAGGTCTGAATGAGCAGAGGGTTAAAGTAAAATACAGTGTCTGTCTTGCCAGAAAAATTTGAGTGATTTTAATGAAGGGATTTTTGTCTATTAACCTCACTATCACATCACAGAGACAGAGGGTCCCATAATGTAAGGAATAAAATGGTGAAGGAACTAATGGACTCTTCCTAAAAGTGGTAAATAGGGACAGCTCCAGTGAAAGAGCAAAGTTCTTGGGGCAGAGAGGTAAATTCAGGTACCTGGACAAGACGGCAACACCCTCTGGTGAAGGACTTTCCAAAACCCACCTGCCACCAGCTCAGGCATCAGGTATTCAGACACTCTCCTCAAAGCAGAAGTGCAAAGTGATCTGTGGCATATTTTAGTGGGATCAAGGACAGGAAGAGCAAAGAGGGCCCAGTGAAAGGGAGACTGGCAAGGCCCCAGCTGACAGGACACTAAAAGATGCTGCAGGTTATTTCCAGAGCTGTGGCAGTTTCTGCAGACAGTGTCATGTCCCAGAGCCTGGCACTGAGTTGGAGCAGTGAAGTGAACACCACAATGACCCTGCACCAGCCCAGGGAGGCACCCAGAGAAGTTTGCAGACATTGTACCTGACAGCAGTGTAAAGAGAGATGTGGTTGGCATGGCCACTCACTCCTCCTGCATCAAACGTCACCACCTGCAAGAAAACCACACAACAAGAAGCAATTAGGAGCAGGAGGAGGAGCCTGTGCAGTTCCCAAATCTGACATCCAAGCCCTGTCTCAGCCCGTTGTGTCTAACGAGTTGTTTATGTGTTGCACAATGAGGCCTTGTGTGTGAACTCCTCATGCCACAGAAACACAACCAAACAAACAAGCCACTCTGGAACTAGATGACTACACAGCCTAACAGCTTGAACAACAGAAAGATGACAAAGATCGTGTCCCCACTGGCAGGATGCACTTGTTACTTATTACCAGGGCAAAAGGTCACTTCCAAAGTGATCTGTTGCAAATGTGTTCCTGACCCCAGACGTCCAGCGCTATGAATCACTCTCTCCTGGATCTGAGAACATCCTCCAGTGCCTGTGGATGGCAGGGTGAAGCTATGGTTTGCTGTGCTGTGAATCAGGACACTGCTGCAACAAGAGCCACACAAGCATGTATGACTGTCCTGGTTGTAATGAGGCTTCACCACTGAATAACACAGTGATAAAATAATCTGATAGGAGAAGAACCCTTTTTAAACAATCTGAATGCACTTTTGTACAACCAAATGAGGCTCTCGACTGAATGAGATTGTATTGTTAATTGATTCTCTGCAGGAAGAAATGGGAACTCCAAAATGCAGAAGTAATGTGTGAACACAGCACTGACCAGGCACTGTCCAGAGCACAGAACACCCCTGGCTCCCTGCCCTCAGCCCCACCAACAGTGTGTCAGGGCTGAGGCATCACCCTGGGGACTCAATCCCCCTGCAATGGGTACTTAAAGGCTCCCAGTTCCAACCAAGCAGCCAAACTGGCGATGCTGAGTGTACAGTGGACAGGGAATGTGTGCCCATCCTCTGTCCAAGGAGTGAAAGTGACAGTCCAAAGGACAAAGGACAGTGCAAAGCTCAGTGCTTGCTCTGGGAGAGGCCCAGCAGCAGAGCTCTCCACAGCGCCCTTCTCTGGGACCAGGAAGAAATCATCAACTCCCACATTTCAGGCAATGTTTGCTTCCTTGCCAACTTGTTCTCTCTTCAGGGAAGGAAATGCTACAGCCTTGCTCACTCACTGCACCTCCCTTCTCAAAATCTATTTTATATGCAGGGCCTGGAGCACTGGGTTAGAGATCAGGGGAAGATCAAAAGCCACAGTGCCCATCCTGCAACTTGCTCCTCCACCCTCCAGCAGGAGAGGCCCTCTCAGACACGGGATATTGAGTCAAGAGGGAGAGGAAACACAGAGGCAGTGATAAGAAATACTTCAAAACCCATAAACTTCACACAAGCCTGCTTATAAACCCACCCAACCAGGACAAGCCCACAGTTAGACTTTCCACTTTGCCCAGTGGCTGCCAGCAAACACCAGGGTTGCTCTTTGTTGGCAGGAACTGGTGGGACCAAAACTGGTTTCATTCACGTGCAAAGAAGCATTTTATGGTCAACCCCTATTTTATAAGGAGAAAAGGGATGTGTTTAACCTTGGCTGCTGCTGCTGCTGCACATCAGCACTACCAGAGAGCTTTGCAGGGCCTGCCATGGTGCTGAGCCCTCCCCATGGATATCAGCTTTTGGAGGAGCTCATCTGGAAAGACATGAAATTCAGCACAGCTCAGGGTGAGCACAGCACCCTGGGCTTTACAGATAAAGGGAAAAACACACTCTGAAGTCACTCCTACTTAGAGTGGTACTTCCCTAAGACGACAACATGGCCCAGTCACTGCAGGCAGAATAAATTCCTATTCAGGTGAATAACAGTGTGAGACTGATAAGGGCTGGACATGCACTAAACCTTTTTACTCAATGGGGACAGAGAGAAGGTTTGTCTCTTCTGCCTGGTCCCTGATTTTCATGTAACCTGTACAAACAGAACATTTTCAAGAGCAGAATCCTGCTGTAAAACGTGGTGGAAATTAGCCAATGGGCTCTAAAGTCTTTTGAAATGTGAACGTGCACATACGTATAATACAATTGCATTATTCCTGTTTCCTTAGGAAATCAAGCTAAAAACCCAGAACAAGCCAAAACACACGTTTTTTCTTCTGTGGAGGTTACAAGAGAACAAACCAGAAGACTGAGATAAGAGACTTCAGTAAGCAGACTAAATAAACTAATCATTGTTTTTACAAAACTGGCTCAGGCCAACTGTGGGAGCAACAAGGCTGGGTTAGGAAATATTCTTGACATGGGAATTATCTATTCAGAAACACCTTTGGAGGTTTTTCTTCTCCACATCTGTTTTGAAATGGAAGCTGCTGAGCTTATGTAATGTCTGAACCAGCTGAAGAGAATACACTGAGCCCATTTTCAATTGCTGTAGTCCAGTTTACTGTTAGGACATTTACACCTGAATTGCCTATCTCTTCAAATAAAGGAATTTTTAAGTTCAATTCCCAAGGTATCTGCACAGTGACTTTGGCCAAGATGGCATTGCCTTTGTCTGATCCCTCTCAGCACACATCTGGCTCTGGGAAAGCAGAGATATCCCACCCTAAATATATCATATATCATCTAAATATCTATATAAGTCATCTAAACAGGGCTCTGATTCCACAGCACCACCGTGCTGCTCATGACTTAAAGCAGGCAGCAATCACATGTAAATCAATCCCTCTGGCTTCAGGGATTCATTTCATTGATAAGGAATTTGAATTTCTTTCTCACATGCTGAAGATATTTTCACACGGGAGCATTTGCTCCTTCTACACGGTGCAGCTCCTGCTGTGCTGGCTTTTAACTCCTAACCTGAACCAGGCTGATGATGAAATCAAGCAAACAATCAGCACAGGATGAGAAAACCTGAACATCTTGAAAGTGTCTGGGTTAAAAACAGGCTTAGCCAGTTCTGGTAGCGAAAGGCTGGGATAGTAAATATACTTCATGTGGAAATTATTGCTCAATGAAATCTTTAGGGCAAGAGGGAGTTCCCTCCCCACACCTGTTCTGAAATGGGAGCTGCTGCTGTTGCTGGTTTTTCTTCTGGGTGACCTTGGTATTCAGGAAATGGAGCTTTCACTAGTGGAAGCCAGAGCAGCAGCCAAGACAAACAGGTCCAGAAATCCCTTCCGGAGAGGGGAGAGCACAGAGGAAATTACTCAATTACCAGCAGAAGAGAAAACTCCTGAGAGGTCTGGAGCCCATGATCCCTCCCCACACCTCAAAGCTGAGCTTCTCCTCCTCTCTCTGGTGTCATGCAGTGCTTCAAACACAGCACACATCTGCCACGGGGACACAAAGGCCTCTGCTTTTTAACAAGGGCCATCCCTTAAAATGCCACAGCAAGCAACTCCACTTCTCATGGCCTTCCCTGAGCATCTCTCCTTACACTCCCAGAGGCCAGTGAGATACAAACTCCCTTTGAGTCTCTTCTGAGTTTGGAGATGTCTTTTGTGTCTGATTTAGTAGCAACAAGAGCCTGCCTGGAGCTCACACAATACTATGTAACTTCTTTGTTTTACACACCAAACACTTTCTAATCTGGATCAAGACAGAGACTTGGCTGCCTCTCCCTGCAACACTGGCTTTTGCTTGTAAATCCAGCAGGCAGGAAATAATTTCCAAAGTCTATAAATTAGTTTTGGCTTTGAGTACACCAATCATTAATTTCTGTGTCTGCAGAATGTAGACTTGTATGCAGAGCTTGGATGAAATATGTCCCTGTAGCTCCCAAAAAGATTGAGCTACTCCTGGACTTTCAGGGCAATTGAACAAATGAGTAACCATGTAATGGAAGGAAACTACACAGAACATGTGGGACTCCTTGCAATCCTTCCTTTCAGACATGCTGGAATTTCAGCCCCTGCTCCACTGCCAGATGGCACACAAAATGTTCTGCAAGTACAGATAATAAAGATACCATTGTCGATGCTGTGACTACTGGGAGAACTGGGGAAAGTTTTCCCACTGGATAGCTACAACAATGCTCACCTCCCAGCCATGTTGACTCCATTGAGTCGGTCTGAAACTCAGTTTTTGGTTTTTTCAAGGCTCTTTTAACACGTTCAGCCAATTCTATCAATTTCAACATTAGTGAAAAATGGACTCCGTTTACCTTTCAAGACAGGGCTGTTGGTTTAGGACAGCAGAGATATCACAGACAGCAAGCTCTGAAGTTTTAAATTGCAGGATGCTTAGAAAAGGTAATTAGGTGCTTCTCTCGCTGTTGTTGGCAAATGCAGTCTGTTCCTAAATGAATGGTATTACAGCAAACACCTGAGACCTGTGTGATTGCTCAGGACACTTCAAATAATGAACATCTCCAGAGCAGTTCATTACCAGCAGCCCTGAGAAGCTGCTCCAGCTGCCCTTGGTGCTGCTGCTGTGTCCTGCTGCAGTGATTTGTCCTCAGTGCTTCTCAGGGAAGAGCTGATGGGAATGCAGGGGCTCCCATCCTGGCAGGGAATGTTTCCTGCTGCGCAAACCCCACATTTCACTGCTCAGCTCAGCTCTGTCAGTGGCAGATTCCAGCCTCCCCCGGCACAAACAGCTGGAGTTTAATTTTCCCCGAGGCAAGGATCTAATCCTTCCTAACCATCCAGAGGAGTTCTGGTGTTTTCAGAATTTCTTCTGGGGTTTTGGTGCTCTTGTCCCTGTGCCCCTGAGAGTCACAAACATGCAATACAAATCCTCCTGTGTTTGAAGCTTTCAGATTAGATTAAAACCAATCTATTCAGGGGGCCAAAAGGCACAAAAGGAGTCCAGGAAAACTGCATTTGTCTCTGTGCACAGCAATGAATTTCATGGAAAATTAGCCTCAGAATCAATACAAAGTTGGATGCATGATGCTGGTTTTGTGCTTGTGGGGCTTTTATGCTACAGGAGATGTGGTTTCTTGTTTTGTGAAGTGCTGAAAGGCTTTGAGAGTTTCGTGATTTTGCTGCTAATCAGTGTGTGACAGTTCCATGCCTGATCAAAGCAGGGTTCAACAGAGAAGAACAGAACACAACCCTTTCCATGCTTAGGCCCTTATTCCTGTTCTGTGGGAAAAAACTCCAAACGATTCCAGTGCCAAGAAATCTCCTCAGTTTAATATTCTTTGATCCTGACCTATAACCCTGCTAACCTAACACACATCTGCCTATAGGCTTCAAATCTAAGCCTAAACCTAAGTCTAAAGCCCAAATGGGCTTTCCCTATCACAACATGGTTAGTTTAAAGTACAGAAACCATTTGAAGAGCTAGAAAAGCGAAATTTGTCCACTGTTCATTTTTCACTGGGAAGCAAAGAAAGCTCTTCTGAGAGAGAAGATACATGCTAACCTTAGAGACTCCAAAGAAAACTTCCAGAGGGAAAGGCAAAGCCCAGAACACCGGCTCAGGAGTAATGTGGCAACTGCCTGTGCTGCAGAAAGAGTCACATTACCAGGTTGATGTTCTTGGCTTCTATGTGCTTCAGGACAAGGGTGGCAAGGAGCTGAGTGTCCCACTCCACAGCAGGATCATCCGGAAGATCCCTGAAAATGAGAAGGACAATCGGTCACTTCACTGCTGAGAACTTCGTGAAGACCACTCTGGAAGAGAGATCATCTTAATCACAGAATGAAATCAAGATAAATTTATTTACCATATAAAACCATTGAACCTTACTTAAGAGTCTTACAAGCTTGGATACTGGAGAGTTGAAAGAGAAAGCGCAGTTCCAACACCCTCCTCATGGTCTCATTTGCCAAGGTCTCCCTTTCCTCTTACCATCATGCAGATTTTGTGACTGCTTTATTTTAAGCAACATCTATTTTGTAAATTCTTTTTCTTAATTTATCCAAATCAATTTTAAAACCCCTTTAAAAACACATTTTTCTGAAAGACTTCCCAATCATAATCTAGTGGTGAATTACATTGGGAAGGTACCAAGCAAACTCCTGCTGTCATTTACTCAGGAATAATCCATTAACCACAACCAGAGGACAGTAGAGTTGTAATTATATGGCCTGGATTTGATAGTAGCTGTTCAAGTGTTTATTTTGTGCTCTGCATACCCAGCTGGTATGCAGAGCACACTGTGACTGAACTCTCTGCCTGGGTATTTTGGATTGCAGGATTCTAGGGGCAGGGGCCATGAGCCAAATGCAAAATAGCACCAGACAGCCAAGAGAACATTCCATATTTACACAACTGAGAGCTGAATGTGACCCCCCAGTCATTATGTTTGAATGATGCCAAGAAAACATTGCTCACAAAGTTGCAAAGGTTATTAGTAGCAATAGGATAACACACAGCTGCTAAAGCCCAATAATGACATGTTACACTGGTCTTTTTCTCAGACCTTTTCCCTGCTCTGGAAGTCTGATAATTGCTGTGAGGTGCTTCAGCAGCAAAATGACTACACAGCATTCTCCCACAGACACAGGGGCCTGGAGCTGAACTGATCCAGCTGTTTGCAGCAGAGAGCAGGAGCCACATCCCAACACTGCTCAGGCCTTGCTCCCTCCCCAGACTGCAGGGAACAAAACTAAACGTCTCCTTGGCACATTCCAAAGTAAACCTCAGCCTGGGTCTTCAGGAGAGGTCTTCTGGCCACAGATTTTCCCACTGCTTTTAACAGTAGGTGGAGTGAAGAGTTTTATGTCCAAACTGACCATTAGATTTTCCCTGTTGTGTTACATGTTCTGCTCAGCTCAGGCCCAAATAATGTGAATTAGAAACCCCAGCACAAGAGAAGGAGTTCCTACACCAGGCTATACATTACAGCTCTGGAGCAGCACTACAGCATCAGAAAGTTTTGTGTTGTTGGCAATTCCCTCTGGTACAGACAGCATCTCTGCCTGATGGACACCAGACACCTGAACTTCACCGCTGCAAACATGCCCTGGTGCATCTGGTGGCTGCCTCACCAGCTTCACAAACCCACATCTCACCTGCTCACACACAAACTTTCACACCTCCTGTTTGAGGAGGAAGTGGCCCCGGTGACCCTGAAGGTCTGACAAGTCCCAGCATGTCACAACAAGCCTTAAAGTGAGCACATTTATAAATATGATTCACCTAAAACATCCCAAGAAACAGCCACACTGAGTCCAAGTGCAAGTCTGACAGTGCCTCAGTTGTTCAAGTGATACCTTCGAGGTCTGTCAAGCCTTAACTTGATAATATTAAAGCAGCAAATTAGTCTAACAGGGATTCTTACACTGATCACTTAGAGTGCAAATATCATTCCCCTTTTTGGACAGGGCTTAAATGGAGGAAGTGAAGAGTCCCATTAAAACAGGAAGGGTGCTCCAACAGTGAGAGGTCAGGAAAAAAAAGTAGGGCTTGGAATTTATGATGTCCAGGAGGCTTTGGTGTCATAGCCACTGCACTCAGCTTTATTGGGCTGTCTCCAAAAAGGCTGCTGGGTAGTGGAGCAGGTTTTAACTAGTTTAGACAGATAAAGATCATCCTCGTCAATGGAAATGAACAGCTGGAGGCAACGGTTTAGAATCCCTGGAAACAAAACAATCTGAAGGCATGAGCAAATTAACTCCATCAACACTGAACTGATTAAGCAGGAATATTCTACCCTGAATTCTGCTTCTACCCAATTACTGCCGGCCATAGAGAGACCACTTACTGCCAGTAAGGAAAAGGAAATATTCTTCTTGCATCATATTTGTAAGGTACAGGATAGAAGCTGATCTTGCCAAACAAGAGACACATGCACAGAAGCACATTCCTAACTCATTCATAGCCACGATGGAAGTATTCCCAGCTCATCCTGCAAACAAAAAAAACTTACACACAGCTAAATGACAAAGCCAGAGTCACCCACAGAAGTCAGCAGCAGAACTGGCAATAAATACATTCATCTCGACTGCTCCAGGAAGTGACTTTTCTATTATGGTAAGAGTTTGTATAATACTCAATGAAGTTAGAAATGTGTCCCCGTGACAGTAAGGGACCAAAAGAAAGCACGAGACCAGTAATTTTCAGCCTGTGCTGCGGATACCAATAATTGGGTACAATAAGGATGAAAAGGTGATGAAGAAAACCGAGTTCATACACAGCCAAGCACACGGGACAGGCTTAGAGGAGGTCTCCACATGCCCAGGGAACTTTGAAGGGACATCAGACTTTGAAAACTGCTCACAAAATCACACACGAAAAAAATATTTTTCCTAATATCATACATAGGTTCTTCCCAAACCTGAATAGACCCCCGACGTGCTGCACTATTAAAATAAGCTTCATTCATTGCTTTCACCTTCAGGACTTTGTATGAGAAACATTCAGCATTTCAATGGTTAACTGCACGCCGCCTTTCTGGCTAAGGCTGATAATGCCTCTGAGCTCAAGGTCGGAGGGCTGAGATAAAGGACTATAAAGGAGTGAAAATTAGCGCATTCCCTGGAGCAGACTGGAGCTCGTCCCAGGAGACACCGTTCCCCTCGCTGTCCTCTGCCCCAGAGAGCTCCTTGCTGCTGCTGTCAGTCACTGCCACACATCAAGACACAAATCCTGCACCGGAGGCCTCCCAGGTCATGCTGCTGGAGGGGGCTGTGGGAAGGGCACAGGGGTTTGGGCACTTGGCCATATTTCCATCAAACTGTTATGGTCTGGAAGGGATGTTTATGGGAATCCACGTGTCTGATATCGAATGCAGGTGGCTGCTTGGATGCAGGGGAAAATGGGGAGACGCACAGGAGAAAAAAAAAATGTTTTTAATGGAATAAGGCTCCAGAAGAGTTATCTTCCCAGGAATTTTCAGTGAAAGCCATGCTGTGCACTGTACAGGGAATTTACAGCTGTGCCAAGGAATCTGCAGCCTCAAGAGAGGGAAATGGAGAATTATGGTGCTGCAGTTGCTGCAGTGTGGAGAAGGGTCTGTCCCTGCTCACTGATTTCAGCAGTCACAGGAAACATCCGGCACCTTCCCATGCATCCATCCACTGCTAGCAAGATCCAGACAGGACCCCTGGTTTTCTCCATCTTGCTCCTTTGCTTTCCTCCCTGCCAAGCTGAGCAGAGCAGACACTGGCATCAGCGGCTCCCCTTCCCAAGGTTTGCCCAGGAAGGAGGCAGTGGATGTCCTGGATCCTTGTGGGGAGCTACAAGGGCCTACAGGAAATCACATCAGCATAAGCCACCATCCCACCTTGTGCAGGGTTGGCCCAGCAGCCTCACAGCTGAGAATGAAAGACATCAAAAATCACTGCCTGGTGCCAGCTCCTCTCCAGGCCTCCTCCTCCTCCTCTGCCTGCCCTGGGCTGGAGCTGCTCTCCCACCTCAGCCTGGCCATTGGAACATGCTGCACTTTGCCAGCACTGCTGGCCCTGCCAGCAGCCAGCAGAGTTTTGTAGGGTCATCTTTCTAGGAACATTTGTGCTCAAGATAACCAGGTTCCTGTCATTTGGGAGGTCACTTTTGGCCAAGGTAGAGATTTCAAAACCTTCACAGATATATAATGCCAAGTTATACCCTCCTTACATGATAGACTGCTCAATCTCTGTCCAATTTTCCACTGCTGATCTTCCACAGAGCTTTCAGCAGCAGCCAGTGCATTCAGATGGACAATCCTCTCTCAAGGCCTTCTGTGTAATTTATTCTGCTCATGAACTAAGCTCTCATGACTGCTCTAGAGGTTAACTTAAACCCAACAGCTGGTCTGTGTGATGGCCACGTGGCTCCACAAACAGCAAATGGGCAATGGGATAACCTTGAGATCTGACCCTCCAGAAATCTGTGAGCTGGGAAACCCCTGGGGGCCTCTGGCTACCCGAGAGTCACCCCATGGGGAGCAGCAGGGACCTCTCTGCCCTGACATGAAACTTTTGTGGGAGGCTCTTACAGGGAACAGGCAATAGAGTGAGTTCTTGGAGATGTTAAGGTCTCCATTTACACATTCCAAGACAGCAGTGCAAAACTTTCAAGCTGCCCACGTGATTTTCCATCCCATTACACAACGAAAGGGTCAGGATGAAAGAGCTTTCCCATTTCTTACTGCTTTTTTATCCTGCAGCACAACCTTAATCAGTCCCAGGCTAGGGACCAGGAAACTTTTTGGCATAACTTCTTCTTATCTCCAGTGCCTGATTTTACATTCTGTCAGCCCAAAGGTCGGTGGGTTGATGGTGGAAGCAGGTGAGCTGCTGTGCACGAGGCTCCCAGCTGGGAACAACGACCACAGTGTGCTTGTTGGAACAGAGGATGCCCTTTGTATAAAGTTATAACTGTATGAAATGAACATCTGGGCAATGAAACTAGATCAAGAAGCAAAAGATCCCACAGAACAAAATGACGTGAGTGCACAATTAGTGAAAAAGCCATGTGATGGCTAGAGGCAATCGGTGACCTTTATATCACAGCATCAAAGTAATTGAAAAAACTGTGTAAACAGAAATTATTTCATGCTCTCCAAAGTAGAGCAGAGAATTTTTATTTTTGAGATTATGCTAAGATAAGCTAAGACTGGCTAGCCCTAGGTCTTGAAGCACAGCCTCTAAATCCTGACTTTTATAACTATTTATAAATTCCTCTTCCTATAATGGGCAATTACAGACAGGAGGGAATTATTGCTGTTAGGCTGCACGTACATCTCTGATTCAATTGAAAATAGCCCACTTAGATAAATGATCAGCATCTTGCAACATCATGTTCTACAGAGAACAGATGCTGTGTGCTTATTGGAATGTAACAACCTCCAATTTGGGAGAGAAATGGACTCGAGCAGGATGCCAACTGTCAAATGAAAAGCCGCCTACGACAGGGAAGCTCAAGAAATTTTTAAACCAGCAGCATCCTCCTTCTCCTCATAGTAAAGAAATACAAATTAGTCTGAGAGTTGTATTTTAAGACTGGAAATAATAATCTTAGGGTTTGGTGTAGGTAGAGGGTAAAGGAAGTGGGGAAGATGTTAATGACTGGAATATTAATGGTAAAATACTCTGGGAGAGCTCTGCATGTTTCCACTGAGCCATGGACAAACCCAGCACACCTCTGACAGGTGACACTCCAACTTCCTCCATACCTGCCCAAAGAGAAATGGTAATTAGGTCCTGTGGGAACACATTTTTTTGACTTAGGCATGATCATGTGTTTCTCTTAGAGAAATAAGCATCCTTTGGGTTTAAATTCACAGGAATTATGACAGAACACAGGACTGGTTGTTTGCAAAGACCTATCCAAATGGCCCTGTACTCATTTATTTTTATAAATGAATTATTGATGATTTCTCAGCAGAGACTGATGTCTATTCACAGGGATGACACAATTGCTTATCATAATTTGAAATCTGGTATTCATTTGACGTCTGTGCCTCAGCGCCTTGTTGATAAATTACAGCACAAAGCTCTGTAGGAACAAGTTCATATTCAATGTCTTCAAACAAAAACAATTGATGGTTCTTTTCAAGACCAGAAATACATAGAAGCTATGATGGCTAAAGCTAATTTTAAAAAGTAACTTTAAAAAAATAGTCTGGAGAGGGCATCAGGCTCTGCTGTGTAAGTCAGGAAACAAAATTCCACTCAATTATTTTTGAATTAAAATTTAGTCACAGCATTTTTATCTTCTGCTCTTCACACCAGTGAAATGTTTACCCCTATGTAAAGAACTTTGGGATCCTTCTAAGAAAAGTGTTCTGTCTGTTCTCTGATTTCTGGATGGAAATCTAAGATGTGTCTCAGCAATCCTGGCTACTAGGAGCCCCACAAACCTGTCCTTTACTCCTTGTACTGTCTTCCCCTGGGGTATTGAATCAAGTTCAACATCTTGGTCTTGACTTGAAGGTCTAGCCCAAAATATACAAAATACTGCATAAAACTCCAGAATTACGAGTATGGTGAATAATTCTGTCCATTTGGAGCTGAGGAGCTCTGCAACAAGGATAACATTTCAAGCAGTCAGGACTTGCTTAGAGGCTGGTGCCAAACAGTGAATGGGCTCCCAAATCAAGCTTTGATTTCTATGGCAAATACCAGGAATACTCCTTGGAACCTCTCCTTTTTAGCAGAAAACACAGTAATATTTAAAGTTCAAAATTCCCCAGGCTCTCCAGAGCAGATAAGAAAGCTGAGACATCTGGGCCAAATGCCATCCCAACAATGGAGACCCCGTTTGCCAAAGCACATGACAGGGGCTGGGTGTGTCACCTACTGGGCACTTTGCTTTGGTCACATAGGTGTTACCACATGATTTGCAGCAGGGACCAAGGAGCACAGCTCCTGGGCAAAGCAGCAGCATTTCAGTTCGGCACCTTCCTAAGGCCAGGAAGGTGGATGGAAATGCTCAGTGGAAAGCCCGAACAGCAGACATGGACTACAGCAGCTGGTGGCCTTTGGGAATTTTAGACCACGCTCCCAGGACTGTCTGCTCTTGTCTGTGTCAGATCCCAGGGGAGGGATAGACTGACCTGATCCCAAAAAAGGTGGACTGGTCTCTACTAACTCCCTGGGCTCCATTATGTACCCCTTTGGGATACCTCTGGTCACTCTAATATTTTGGACAGTAATAGGGGCAGGACACAGCCCATATTTCTCCAAAGCACCACCAGCACTGTGAGGAATGAGCATCACTAGGCCCAGATGAAGTGATCAGGCAGATCCCAGAATAGCTCCCAGCCACAATCATTTCTCATTATTATTGTTGGCTTTGCCATAGTGCTCGGAATTTATCTGGGCCTTGACAGTCTAAGTTGCCCTGACTGAGAACAAAAAGCTCAGCAATCCCACAACGGCCACTGATGTTTTAAAACTGAAATACAAATCACCAGCAAAACCAGGATTCTCTGAGGAGCAGACCACAGGACTTCACTCCTCCCTTAGTTTATTTTGTTTTGTAAAATGATTTGAAGAAAAGAAGAGCTCAGTGGGGCAGAGCTTGGGACAGAGTGTCTTAAGCCATTCACCAAGAAGCCGTGTCCAGCTCACACGAGTCCTGGCACCACTGGCTCAAGGACAGACTTCCAGTTCCAAACTGGGGCAGGAAGTCTCACTGTCCTGGTAGAAGAATTGTAAGAGCATAGGCAGAAGGCAATAATACCCTGTTGTTCTTAGCTAGGTTTGCTCTGCAGTTCTGCCACACAAAAGGTCACATGCATCCTAACATGCCCAGGACCTCACAGTGGAAAAGGTACAAACCCAACAGGAAGGAACAAAAAGTCTCTCACAGCAGCCAGCAAAATCTTTCAGAGGCAAATGACTGAAACACCACAACCTTCATATGCCAAATAAACCTGGTGACCCTTCATCACAAACTTAATATTAAATCTGTTTGCTCTTGGAACGATAAATACACCACACTGTATAGGCAAAACTGCAGCTCTGATTCTGGCCCACGGAAGTCAAACAGGACTTTGCCACTGACTCAATGGCCAGATCCTCAGAAAGCAGGAGAGCCAAAAGCATAATCACTCCAGCCAAAGAGATAGACCTTGGTCTATTCCACATAACAAAAATACTACAGTCAGAAACCTCAGGAGACAGCTTGTAGCCAAATCAATCCCTCAGCCACTTTAATTAATCATCTAGAAAGGGAAAGCACAGAATAGTCACTTCATGGACATTGATTTCTCATGCCAAAACTTATGTAAATGCAGATGCAACTTCAGCAGAACTCTCCAGAGGATGATGGCCTGATTCCAAATGCAGCTCCTCATGCTGCAGCATTCCAAGTTTTCTCTACCAATTCCATCCAAAAGTCTCCTCACTTCTCAGCCTCCCACAAACTCCCATCTCCTGCAATCCATTTGATCTATGCAATGATATGGGAGCATTAATTCTTGCAGTCATGCTATACCCACATAATGCTCATGTTCTGACGCCCTGGGCTCTCTAGCTGGGTGCAAATTTCAGTCCTACATCAAATCACTTCCTTTTAGAAGACAATGTATCAGGAAGTTCAACACCTCTCTTACTCCCACAGACTTTACTGGCATGCAAAGTTTCTGCTCATGCAAACAACCCTCCTGCAGGCACCGCGAATGCCCCAGTTACAGGGCTCCACCAGCAAGCTCATCTCTCCCTGCTCCCAGAGAAACCTCCCACAGCAGCCCAGCCAGGAACTATGCCTGGAACTCCATTTGCGACAACAAAGTGGGCCTCGGCAACAATGAACAAACCGAGCAGAAGGAACGCGGGGCCCTTTGCGGCCGGGGCCGCTGCCAGCGTTATGCAATGCTCGCTATGGCAACCCCGGGCGCTCGGCAGTAACCCCGCCGCAGCCACTGAACTCTGCCCCACTGGCGAGCGCCGGGCCGCCCACTCGCCCGGCCGGGCTGTTTACACTGCTCACATGACGGCCCGAGGGAGGCTCCTGGCAGCCGCTCCAGCAGCCAGCCGGATTTCTAGGACCGGCCAGCACTGCCAAAGGCTGGCAGCGATTCGCTCTTGCGAGGTGCGGGGGCCGCCCGCAGCGCCCCGGAGAAGGGAAGGGCACCGGGGCGGCGAGCGGGGCTTCGTCCTCCCGACACCGACCCATGAAGGATGCAGCGAGGGGAGAGAGAAACCAGGAAGCTTTGAAGAAGGGAACCGTATTGTTGCAAAGTGTGGAATATGTAAAAATCCCTTTGTTTGCTAAAATGTATAAATAGTAAAACGTTCTGATGGTTGATTTGTGGAGTTCCACCTGGCACCCAGGCTTGGCAACTTTGAAATAAATAATCAATGTCTGTCTCGAGTGTCCCATTATTGGCTTGCTGCACACCGGGTAACAAATCCGATTTTTGCAGACAACAGTATCTTTTTTTCTCCTTAATGAGTAGCAGATGAGTGAGGATAATGAACTGGAGCTGGGCACATAACACTTGTCAAGAGCTGTGTGCCATGAGCTGCACGTACCTGGGTTACACGAGGTTGCACAGAGCTCCCAGAATGGCACAGAACTGTCCCAGCCCTGGGCTCGGGAGCATTCACCAGGGCACAGAGGGGGATTTGGACACAGGGATGCTGTGCTCCACAGGTGCCTTGCTAAAATGGTGATTTAGTCTTACATCACAACCCCGTAGGAAAAAGCTGCAGATTCCCAACCCGCTGGGTGAGCGCTGCTACCGCTCCGGCACTTCCACAGCATCTATTTCCACACATTAACAGATGTTCATTAACTCACACCCCTGTGAGGCTGGTATGGGGAAGTGAGCGAATAATAACCCCCACATTTTCTAATGAGGGAATGAAGAGCTCAGGTAACTCCCTGCAGAGCCCGAGGCAGCAGAGCTGAGTCAGGGCAGCGGCTGGAACGAGCCCTGAGCCCGGCTCGCTGCAGCACCCACACACTCACTCCAGGAATACCTTTCACTGCCTGGGGCAAACAACAATGCAACCTTCAACAGGCCTCTTACTGGTGCTCTGAAGAGCCTCCGGCATTCCTGGACACTTGGACTGCGCAGAAAACACATTTACAGTTGCAAATGATCCACCATCACCACCAACATCAAAGGAGCTGCTTAAATATACCCCCAAAACTTGCCAGGGGCCAAAGTGAGACCCCTGCATCACCTAATTGTGCTCTGTACGACATAGCCCTGAATGACTCTTTGTGTCAATACTCTTGGGCTGCTCTTCCTTTCAAGAAAAAACTCATATCTTGCCCTAAAATACTGTATTCTCCAGTAAAACCTTGCTACTCTCAGTAAGAGGTTGTGTGGATTTCTCTTCTTTGCTATGATGACAAGTTCCTTGTCACTAGAATGGACCCTGAAGATACAGCTCTGAAAAGCACTGCCTTGCCATCAGAACTGCCTTTCACAGGTTCATCCAGTTATCCCTACATCCAAACATAAAAGATTCATTAAAAAAAATAGAAAGGAAAACCGTTATGTCTGGCTAAAAATCTTAACACTCACAAATTTCAGTTTAAATCAGTGGCTCAGCCTCATTTCTGAAGGAACAGGCTCGTTGAAGTTCTCTGACCCTCTCTGGTGAGAGCAGCTGTGGGAGTTCTCCTTCAAGCCTCAATCTCTTGGCACCAATCCTGCAAAGCCTTCACCTCTCTCCCCCACGGGTCAAACCTCTGCCTGCAAATGTTTTATCCTGCAATATTATACAGTGCCTTTCCCAAGGCAAATGATAAACCAGCCTTGGCAGCCCATCGTGTGGCTACTTACAAGAAGAAGAGAAACGCTGAGTATTTGGCTTACGAAACAGAAATACAGGAAGAAAATATTTATAACAATGCTACTGTCTAAATAATGGAGACCATAATTTATTACAGATGTGACCCTTCTCCAAAATGAAGGGTTTAAATCTTGCTGATGCAATGTAATGACAAGAAGTAGAATGGACTTAATGAAGAATTCAACCAACTTCAATTTTGAATTGCCCCCTTTTATCGCCTGCCATTTTGTATCCCAAAATAGGAACAAAATTTGCTTCTTTCAAGCATTGTTTGTCAGACTTTTCAGTGCTCAGATTTAAAAGCTGATTGATAGGAAAATATCCATCCTTCATCCTAAAAGAGACTGAGCACTTCTGCGTTTCACAAAATTCAGTTAATTATTAACAACTAAAGATGAGAAAATGGCATGGAACTCAGACAAGATTTGTTATGCTTACAGTCACATATAAAGAATGTAGAATGTATGTGCATGGAGGGGAGGGTGTGCAATGAATTATTTCAGTGCAAATGGCAATTGCAGAGAAACAGACTGCAACACTGAAATGAGAAACTCTGAAATTACTGTACAAGGAGTCTGCAGGTACAATGAGATTGAGTTAATATGTGACTGGTTAGAAGAGGGGGCATGACTTGGCATGGAACTGTAATCAAAATGTTTTCGTTTAATGCTTCACTTGGCACAGAAGGATCAGATAACAAAATATTCACCCCAAATCCCATTTCAGTTGCTAAAAAGGTATTTCAGTTTCCTGCACTGCAGTAAAAATACTTTCTTTCATTTTAACCAAAATGGATTGAAAAAGCTACAAGAGGAAAAAGATGCTCAATGATGTCCAGCAAAGAGTTCATTTCCCTTCTTCCTGATGCAAAAAACCTGAAATTATAAAACCCACCCACATTTGCCAATCTAGTGCACATTAGGAAAAAGATGAATATGTGACAAATGAAAACATTCACTTCCTATTTGCTTCATCAAAGTTCTGTTTTCTCCTTTTTAAAAAGCTGGTGTTGCATCATCTGAACAGCATTTCCTTCAGAACAAATTATCTGAAGTCTTCAAAATTGGCTTCACCAATTTTCACCAAGAGCAACAGTAAAACTTCATGAGCAAACAAGTAAAATTCATCGGACTTCTTTGAGATACTGAGTATCTTTTACACTCTTTTACTCATTACATGAAAATATTTAAATGTGTTTAACCATTTGCCAGCATCGCTTACCTGCTAACAGAACATCTTGTTCTATTCACAGTTGCTATGTGTTGGGAATTCTGCATTGCTGGCACTCTTTGTTGGTGTGGCTGGGTTCTCTTAAACAAAATTCCTATTTGGTAGTGGGGTTATGTTAAATGTACTCCCAGCCTAGCAAGTGTCCTTTAAGGAATTGATTCTTTTTAATAGATTGCTCTAATCTGAAGTACCACACCCACCATCTTCTAATTCAAGCTTACACTGGAACTGAAAAACTTTGTCATTTCATGTATACTGATTGAACTAGGGCCAAGGGGAATAAAACCATTAAGGTTTCACGTGAACTCAGAGAAGAAAGACTTCTTTGGTAATATAATTACAGAGCACAGAGCTCGTAAGAGGAAATGAACTACAGGGATTTATTTGATTAGACTTTTCTTTCCTTTTCCTTTTTAATGATAGCAAGGGCTCTCCTTCCCCCACCCCTTCCAGCAATAACAGTAGATGTCAAGCAAATTCTTGGCAGGCAGGAGCTGGGACTGTTAAAGAGGGATATTTCAATGGGACACTGTTATGGGATGGAGTGTGTCCAGTTCAGTTTTGAGTATCTCATCCATCTTGGTTGTTGCTACTGAGGAGCCCTGAACAACACTCCAGCTGTATGAAGAGTTTGTTGGTACAAGGAGCTGAAGTTGTGTCCCACCACATCACCTTTCCAGCATCAGGACAAAGCTGGAGCTCTGAGCTCTTGAGATGCTTTTGAGATGCTTTTGGAGCATCTGTGAGCCAGTTCAAGGGCTGTGCAACACTCAAGGGCAGTGACCAGTTTACTTCGTTGTCTTGGTAACGTTGTGGTTGACCTGGGTTGACCAGATCAGTGTGACTTAATCATCCTAAGAAGGAAACTACTGCAACAAGTGGCAGAGCTAATTACTGTAGGTTCCCTCCCTGAATGGACTTCCTCAAGCTCGTGCCTCACGTTCACAACCTTTGGCCTGCCTAAGCATTCAAGCAATTCTGATTGTGCAGCTCCCTGGGACAACCAAGTCACCTTGCACTCTGAACCAGGGATCAGTATCTATTCAGTACCCCCACACTCGCTGGGATCTCGGGAAGCAGCAGGTTATAAACTCCTATTTACACTGTGTCAATATCGAGGACTTTACTGACAGTTTGTTAGTTACAATGTAAAGTGCATGTTTTGCCTGCTCAGTGTGTTCAAGCAGTGTTTTTCCCTCTCTCTGTACATTAATGCAGCTATGGAGATCATCTGGGAGACTAAAAACAAATGGTGCCCTGATATAATCATAACAGAACTGGAGGGAAGGCAATTTCAGCAAAAATCTTGACAGCAGAATCTGCTTCTGTTTAAGTCTGACCTGTTCTCCTTGCAGAAGCAGCACGACAGAATGTTTTGCAAAAGATTTGTATTTATATGCTTGGCTGTCAGCTCTAGATGTTGCTCCTTGTCTGTATAATAATTACATGGAATGCTCAGAGGAGATGTTCTCTAAATTGAAATAAACAGAATCAATACAGACTTAACTGCACTGTCACACCACATGAATAAAACACGCTGATGGATTCTTTTGGCCAGTGTTCAACAGGGATTTGGTCATTGCTATTGCTATGCAAAGTGCATGTTAAATGGTGTGCCAGCAGTTGAAAAATGCCATTTCTGTCTAACTTTTCCCTACTGTTGTTACCAGTAGCTCCTGGGATTCCTCAAATAGAAAGAATTGCATATTTTTCTCTGCCACACAGTACAAAGGAAGAAAAAGAAACATTTCAGAAATGAGCTATGTACAATGGTTAACACTGGATAGCAATCTAGGGGACAGATATTATATAAAAATTTACTCAGCATAATTTTACAAGTTAACTTTGAATCCTCTGCATTTCTTGTACGTATTTCTCCAACATCAAACCATCCTTTTTTCATGCAGCCTCACGAACTGCTACAGTAACACTGACTCCAGCACCTTCACTTGGTTTTGCAGTTTACATATCCTTTAGAAGGTCTCAAAACGACAGCCAAGCCCCTAAACGTGGTCACTTCCTTCATCATCCCAAGCAGACAAAGGTTGTTTCAGTTCACTGGAAGGCACTGAAGCACGTACAGGTCTCATCTGATTACAGAGAGCCTGTAATGCCCCGAGGCCACTGAGACTGTCAACACAGCTGTCCCTCTGTGCTGAGACAAATGTCCTGCTGGGCAATCCCTGAGTCAAAATGGAAACACAACTTCTGAAATGGATTAGGGGTAAGGACAAGGACTGTAAATAGGCCAGGAAGCCAGGCAAGTTTATTAGGTATTACTCAAGGAGATTCTATTGAGCTGTTAGGAAGTACCTTGACCCTGGTGCTGTTCTGCAAGTCCGAGTATTCGGAAGTATTTTACTTCTCTGGTCACCTGTTGTTAACATAACATAAAAATGAACATTTTCTGAGCATGTCTCAGACACACAAGACCACACAGAATATGTACAAAGCTCACAAAGAAGGAAGGTGCAGAGATCTGCACTCTAATGGCATAATTATCTCTTGTGAGAAAAGCAGCCTTGCTGCATCAGCACTGAGCAGCTCCCACCCTCACCCACCCTTCACCCACCCCACACTCCCACCTATCCCACACCTTCACCCACCCCACACCCTCAGGATAATCCTGGCAGAGCTGCAGTAAAAGGCAGAAACTCTGTTTCCCCCCACAAACCCTGCAGCAGAAGCAAACTGGAGCAATCCAGTCCCTGAAACCACTGAACAATCTCCTGAATGTGCATCCTGAGGGTTAAACATTCCCAAATAAATTACAACTACTGCTAATGCAGATCACTTTAACACCCATCGAGTCTGGACAACACTGTTTAAACATTAAGTTCTGCAGGTTTATTTTTTCTAATACCTCTTCATATTCTTTCTTTTTAATTAATTTTCTGGTCATCTGTGGCTTAGGGAATGATTGATTCAGTAGGTATCTGCTCCCACATCTGGGCTTTCTTTAAACAAAGTCACAAAAATGATGAATCTTCTCCTACATAATACTTTACTGCTTCCTACATTCATGCTTTTGGTGTTTTAATCATAACTAGAGGTTCACACACTCCCATCTCAGCAAGTACAGTGTGCTGGCTAAGCCAAAAAAACATTTTCAGTTGAAGGCTTGCCCAGACATCTAATATTTTATCATAAAATCTGAAATTTTCTTTTGCTCTGAGTCACTGATAAAAAATTTACTTCACGGAACATTTGAAATGGGAAAAGAAAAATAAGGGAAAACAGCCCTGTAAAACAGGACTCAAAGAACTGGCAGGAGCATTCCCAGCCTTGGGCCTTGTCCCTGTCAGCTCAGCTGCTCCAAGGCCCAGGGAGTGTTGGTGACACCACAAAAGTGACAGAGCCACACAGAAAATTCAAACCAGGCCGTGGTGAGGGCCAAGGCAGCAAAATTCCTGCCTACCTCTTCCTGCAGCCCTGGACTGGTGGGTTTCAACCCACTCAATTAAAATAAGTGATTTAGTTCTTTCTGAAACAACTCTCTCTCTAAGGTTAGAATTTAATTTCTCCAGTTTACTGTATGACTAGGGATGGAGTGATGCATTTCTCCTCACTAAATGAACTTTGTGTGAGTTGAGATGGAAGCTGGAGCTCCAAATCATAACAGTATTTTATACTTGTTTCCAAACAACTGGGTAAATTAGATCAGAATTTCTAGAAATAATGGAAAAGCTTATCAAAACACAGTATTAAAAACTAACACATGCAGTAAACAAAGATAATATTAACTGTAGTTAAGGAGATAAAGCAGTTGGGTTTGGATCACACATGCTGTTGAGGCATCTAAAAAATTAGTAGAACAGACATTCACATCTATTTTTATTCACAGACCACAAGATGAAAAAGGATTTCCTCCTTCAGTTTTGAATGAGCTTCTCAACTCAGAATTACTGAGTGTCTGATAAGACAACTCAAAAGGAGTCTCTCACTCTAAAATAAACTAGTGCTAAGTGCGAGGACTCCATCCATTCTGTGGTTTTACTTTCTCTTAAACAGTGGCAGGAAAAAGCACAGTACCTGCCTCTTTAATTTCATGTAAGTTATCACATTAAGAATATATGAATCTTAGTTCTTAGTACAGATGGCCATAAATGCACATTAAATCACAATGTTTTATTTTAAACCATTTAATTTAACATAATAAAATATTAATAATTGCAATAAATTTTGATCCATGCTGCTCCGGTGGCTTTTGGTTTTATAGAGGAAAATCAGGCTTGCCAGCTAATCAATTCTTGTGACTGATTGTAGTTATTATCAGTGTCATAGGCTTTAAAAGCCAGCAGGACCAACTATGGTCATTATTCTCACACAAAATATGTGTAACAGCTCGACAGACCCCACCCACCAAACCTCTTCCTGCTGTTGGTCCTCCTGTATGGCCGTCAAGTCAACTCATGGATAAAGCAAATAACTCGAGCATTTTTAATATCCATTATTAGGCCTGTTTTCCTCTTCTTTCATCATTCTGGTGGCAGTTTCCTAAGTATTTTACACCAAGATATTGAACTAGAACAAGAGACTCAAACAACACCTGAAGAAGCAATAACAGCTCCTCACTCCTGTCTGATGTTCAAAAACTGAGAAATACACATGCACAGGTAAAGTGACACAGTGCAGCATTCCTTGGGCTGGGCTTGGCTCAAGAGAAAGGACTCTTGGCTCTCATTTGCACATTCAGATTCCTGAATGCACTGCCTCAAGCAAATGAGTGTGTGATAATCCTGTGTAAGGAGCCCTTCAACCCATTCATCTGTTCACAGGCAGAGGGAGAAGAGGAAAGAGCACAAAGGTGCAGTCTCAGCAAACTGGGCTGGTCCTACTGCTGGTCGATTCATGGTACAATAAAGAACTGAGGCCCCTGTGCTTGTCCCCAGGTTCTGCTGAGAGGGCAAAAGGAGCCTCTGGTCACCTCCTTCTCATGACTGAGCTGAGCATGGGGAATCACTTGGTGAGTTCAGTGCTTACCCTTGAACTGGTGTGGGCTGCATTTGGCACTCTGCTTTTAGATCAATATATAACCCAGGAGTAATCTTATCTGGCAGGAACAGGGGGGTTGTGGGGAGGGGGAGGAACACAGCCTCAGAGGTGAGGAGAGCAACTCTTCTAAATGTTAATGGGTTAAGAATAGAAAGGTCAAATGCCTGCCTTATCAGAAGGCCCCATGTGCAAACAGGCACCGAGCTCAGCAATCAGAGCACCAGCCGGGTATAAATGTCAGAAGTTAGTTACTGTAGCTGTAAACACCAAAAGCAGGATGGTGCAACTAGGAAACCTCCCAAGACACTTCTGGTTTATACAGATCACTGGGAAGGACCGACTGCTAAGCCTGGCTGGAAATTACTTCAGTCTTAGAGCTGCTGTGGAAGCAGAGAGCACCTGTGAGCTGTGTGGTGGCCTCACACTGAGCCACTGTAGGAGGGGGTGTTGAGTGTGTCCTGCATCCAGCATCCTGTGCTGGCTCCAGATTGCTCTTGCCAGAACTCACACATTTCTCCTGGAATAAGGATGTGTGAGGATGGAGACAGAAAGTCCTTCCTTACCTCCCCGTAGGTACAGAGGGCACTGAACAGCAGAAGCTGCATGAAGACTCTGAGCACAACATGTAATGGATTGGGGTGGAATAAGAGATGAGGCAGCACAGTAAAATATAACTCCCTTAAATACTAAGACATTTTTAGCCCAGTTCTAATTAATCTTCTTATTGGCATCCAAGGAAAGAGGCCAGAAGTTGTATTACAGTGGGCAGTAATCTTCTTGCAGATACAAGCAATCAGCTTGCAGGAATGATGAAGAGCACAAACACACCCTGGTGTGAGTTACTGTGAGGGGCCTTTGCCAGTCCCCAGTGCTCCCAGCCTGGCACCTTTTGCTTGCAGTAAGTTGACAATAAAATTAATCAGCTGATTCCCATTCTCTGAAAAGATTGGCAGTGAGCAGCCATGTTAAGAATACTGTTGTTCCCTCTTTCCTGGTACTGGGACTGCCCCAGGAGAAGGTTACCTTAGTTTGGGAAACAGATACAGGATACCTGGCACAGCTCCCTGCTTTCTGCAGAACAAAGAGCACCATTCTTGTCACCCTGCTCCCAGCTGTAAACAGCTATCAAAGGAGAGGGTTAATCACATGTAAAACACGAAGGAGGAATAGTAACTACAAATCCACCAAGACTAAATATATTTTATCCCAGAAAAGGGATAAACAGGATCTGTGCTCATAGCTCAGAGATCTTATTCTAACCATTGAATAGTTACTTTAATTGGTAAAGATAGGGTTACATTTAAAAACAAAAAAGGAATGCACCCATTTGAAGCCATTGCTCTCTGAAAGATGATTTTTTGATGTTTGCACCACAAAGTGACACTCTGCAGTTAACTGGCCGGGCCTCCAGCCCCAGCCATAGGGGAGAACATCATAACCTACTTAAATCTGCAGGCTGCATCCTCTCTGCAGCAGAGCTCCCAAACAGGCACAAATGGCTCATTCCCTTCACCAGCATTACTCGGCATCTGTTTATTCCCCAGTCTCCTGCCAGCAGCTGCTCCTTTGCTGACACACATGAGCTGCTCCTCTGCATTACCACCCTCGTCTGCAGTCTGGGAACTCGAGTTCATCCATTTGAAAGAGCACAAATATTCAGCAGCACGCGTTTCACACATGGCATCACTGAGCTCTATTAACAGTTCTGTTCAACCCTGAAGCTACTGGATTTTCTGTGACAGCTCCAGCATGTTAACGACTTGGGATGTTTTCTGAATTCATGTAGTGAAGAAAAAGCTTTTACAAAAATGCAAGATTCTACCTTTTCCTATTCACAGCAAGAATGACCAAATTTATTTATCCTATGAGTCACATCCTGAAGGCTTCACATAGCTGTCAGCCTCAAAGAGATATAATATCCATTCTGGAGAGCCACTGCAGGGGAGAGAGAAGCTTTTCATCTCTCATTTCTTGAGCTGAGAGCTCGATTGAACTTAGTTCAATTTAGGAATAGGAAACACAAGCCAAGTCCTCCAGCAGCACAATGACATTTCCCGAGTTGCTGCAAATTTGAATGAAATAATTTGCCAACTCTGAATGAAGCTGTGGAGATTCTGCCACAACTCCTCTGTTTCATTATGCAGGAGGCAATTTTGAGAATGCTGCCTCAGCTCTGCTGTTTATTGTG
>WAAG01061782.1:0-15358 GCA_013390105.1 Tichodroma muraria
GAGACTGGCTTCAGCAGTGTTGTCTGCTGGAAAGATGCTTAAGATGCATATCTGGACAAGCAGACACTGTTCAGCCCATATTCACCATCTTCATTTGCCAGTTGCAGTGTGCTGCCATTGGTAACCTGTGGTGTTGCTGCTCTCAGCAGTACTGGGAAGGTGCAGGCAAGAAAGCAAGAACTATTAATGACAAATCCGTGCAGGGGAAGGCTCCTGGATTACTTCTGATAGCCTAGCTTTCATAAACAAATGCCTTTCTAAACTGGAAGTGGATCCTGTTGCTGCCTTTGTTGTGTTTCTTGGGCAGCTTTTCTGATCTTTTGTGGGGATCAATGGGAAAACATCCTCTGTGCAGGCAGGCAGCTGGGTTCAATGCAGCAGGTCAGAATCCTGTGTTTAACATCACATATCTTGATGATACGAAAAAGGTTATGGCTGGTTTGTTAACATCCACATTAAAGGATGACTGTTAACATTCTGAGATGAAATGAGACTTAATTGTAGCAAACACTCGCTTCAGTCTTAAACTAATGTACATGTAAAAGTCACATTGGGGAAGTGGCTGAAGGTGCAGTATTTGCACGCCACTGAGCAGCGAGGCTGTTGAGTAATACATGCTGTTTTAAAGAGGACAGATTTTGAAAATAGGTCTCTGTCTTATTACAAACATGCTCAAAAAGAACGTGCTGTATTCACCAGTGGGATAGGAAAGCCCTCAGGCTCACAGCTCTCATTCCGGCTTTTCAATGTGGATTTTTGTTTTGGAGTCATTTCTGAGAACATATTTACTGGTGCAGCTTAAAAAAGCATGTGTTTAATGTGTCTCTTTTTGTTGTTGAGATGATAAATCCACAGACAAATAACAAAAAAATATCACTGGGGACTTTGGTAACAACTTGGGAAGGAAGAAATTCATAAAAACAGGCTTGGGGTGAAAATAGTGTCAGTCCTTTAGGCATGAGACTTCTGAATCCCTGGCATTTGTTTTGCAGCATCAAGAAGTTCACAGCCTCTGTGTTATTAACTCTAACATTTTTCTAAATTTTATTCTGTGTATCTCTTAATCCATAACTTTGTGTCTTATTTTAGACATAATCAATTTAATTTTCTGAACTTATTTCAGCAAATTACCTGTTTGGATTTTGCCTCTTGATTCTAAAGCAAGCATTTGTTAAATCCTAAAAAAAAGAGTGGTTAACATGAAATGGCTCCAAAATGTCTGACAAAATGCTGCCTATAATAGAACAAAGCATAGTGTTGTTGTAATTTATGATGTTTCTTATTGATTTGCTCATCCAAAAAAAGCCTGTCTTGCTCTCTCTGCATTTGGTATCCAACATGTTGTCTTACGCTGACAACCACATCTTGTTCCAGAGTAATTTAAGGCTCGGCAACTTGCTTAGCATCACAAATCTAGTTTTTGGTAGAGCTGAGAATAAAGCCTCTCTCTTCTGTCATGGCTCAGTTCCTCACTGTAATTGTGGGGCAGCTTTCCTACTGACTGAGAGAGCCTCTGATGTGACCAAGCCTGTTATAATGAACAGTGCTACTTCAAATTTTGATAAATTCCTCTCATTCAGTAATTTTTTGCAGTTTTAGAATACAATTCCTCAGTGAATCGTGGCAAAATATGATTGTCTAATTAAAAAAAGAAGCAGATGTTAATATTCTACTTTGCAGTCTGGAATTCTCCACTGCTTGTTAAGCAAGCAGGTTAAGAAAGTGATTGTGTTGTAAGATGATATCTGGTGTATGTGGGAAGTTGAGCAATTTGTGTTAAAATGTTTGAAAGTGTCCTGGCAGTTTGGTCTGTTTTACACAGGTTTATGGGACTAGTAACAGGTGAAGATTTCACAGTAAAGAGGCTTCCACCTCCTTTTATTTTTTAAGAAACAGTGCTCACATTTTCAGATCACCTTTCCCACGGTGAGGTTCAACCCCAGGAATTAGCAGTGCGTGAGATGCCTACATAAATATCAATTCACCTTTCACCCTTAGTCATAAAGAAAGTTCTTCTAGTAAGTCCATAATGTCTTTGTAGGTTAGGCAGTAATCAGTAATGTAATTAGTAATTAATTTAGTGATAGGAAGCATAAGAAGCAGTGCTTGTGTGATGTGACATGGCACAATGTGTCCACTGGAGTGCTGACTATTCACCTGTGACCATTTGTTGGAGTGCTTCTGCTTGGAAAACAGGGGTGTGCTTCTTTAAAAGTCTTGGAGGCCATATGGGCTCATTGGAATTTTAATTACAATTTTTCTGTTGTGTTGGGGTTTTTTCGGTTTGGGGTATTTTTTTTTTTTANGAAGGAAATCAGGAAAGGATGACAGAAACATTTCTTGCTGTTTCTTCCTTCTACAAATGTCTGAGACAGTGAGATGATATCCTGCTGAGGACACTGCATGGTGACATTTTTAAGGAGTCTTTAACATGCAGTACATTGCCAACATATAAAGTTTGCTTGCCTTAAAGTTTCCCCTCTTTGGCTGCAGGCCCAGCAGGTGCTCAGAGCCCCCCAAGTTGTCTTTTCAGCAGCAGAACAAAGAGCAGGGCTGGCTTCAGGCATGAAGAGGTGCAGCTGGCAGTGGAGGTTATGATTGCCTATCAATAGGTATTCATCCTATTAATTAAGCTGCTGCTATAAAACCCAGCTAGAGGACGGCTTTTCAGCCTGCCTGTTGTAAAGTAAGCTGAGTCACCTGTGAAACGATGTTATAAGAGGGCTCCAAGGCTTGTGAGGAGGCATTTTTCAAGCCCTCTTCTCTTGGGGCTGGCAGCAGCCTCTTTCAGAGACGTGGCTGTCTGTCTGGGAATGACAAATGGCACTCACTTCTCTGGAAGCTCTGTGCGCTGTTTTTGTGAACCTTGACTAGCAGGAGCCAAGCTGTGACCTCACACTGCTTTTGTTCCTCAGCTGTAGGCATGTTATGATAAAGCCAGACTTTCAGCCCCTTTCTTGGCTCCACTGGAGTCTTGTTTTGCAGCCTTACGGTTTCTGGCTTCTTTAAGGTTTTTCTTTATTTTTGAGCATGAAGAGGCAAGAGTATGCACATTTTATTTTCCTTTATGAGACCAGTGCAAACTAGCGTATGACTTTTTGGGATGTAGGTGGTTTGTTTTAACCATTTGATGGAGATCCTTATAGTGCGTCTTAGGACTACTGAGAGTTTTTTTCTTGTTCAAATTACATACTTCAGAGTTCTTGCATTTCAAGCTTAGGTCCAGTTCAGTTCCACTTCTGATGTAAAGCAAGTGAGCCGCCCTCTCTAAAGCCCTGGAGAAGGATGTGAGTAGCAGAGTGGGGGGTCCTACAAACTCCAGCTCACCCTCTTCTCAAGTGCTGCTGAGGAAGGGCAGCCTGAGACTTTCCTCCAGGTGGTCTCTCAAGCAGAAAGGTTACAATTGTAGGAAATTCCTTTCCTGCCACCAGTTCGCAAGCTCAACAAACAATCCCTTTGTGGAGGCATTGGGGTCATCCTTCTAGTTTCTTACTCTTCTTTGCGAACTACTTGGAATTTGTTAAACAGTTCCTTTCTGGAGGGATTAGGGAGTGATAGTCTGTTTCTCCCTTCCTGAACCTTTTCAAGGCTTTCTATAAAGCTAAAAAAGAGAAAAAGTTGACAGAAAACATCCTGGAAACAGTCCCATGTCACCATATACAGCAAATTGTTCTGCCAGAGTATATGCCAAACTCTCCTTTGTGTTTGTACTAAGTTTGTGTGACTGCTTTTGGTTTAGGTATTGAAATTCTGGGTTCTTCATTCTGGGGAGGCTGAGAAGCCAAAGGCACACTCAGTTGTGTGAGTAACACACCAATCCTGTTCAGATGGAGGCTTGTTTCTTTAGAGAACAACGCCCTTCCTCCTGAGCAGCGAGGCTGCTCTGCTGCCCTTTCATGTGCAGCCTTCTGGCTGATACCCAGCCCTGCCCTGGTGCCACAGCTTCCTGATTTATTAGCTTGCAGGAGAAGCTGCTGATTGTGGCTACTCATCAAGACAAGACCAACAGTGAAAAGTCACCAGCTTTGACAGATGTGACTGAGTGTCAACATTTTTCTCCATTTTTATTTTCTGCAAATTCCCGCTTTTCAGACCTCTCATTCTTCCCGTCAAACAGTGAGCCGATGATGTTCCCCTACATGCCCTGTGGCGTGTGGTGTTGCATTTGTGTATCAGGCTTGGCTGTCCTAAGCCCACTTGTAGCTTCCAGGAGGCTTGTGCTGGCTGCCATACATTCTTACACCCACTCAATCCTTTTAAACCATTATACCATCGTGCTTTTGGTTAAGGTCATGAGTATGGTGTGGAACAGCCTTTTTTAAAAATTTCTTACTCTACCTCACTTTTGGAAGATTGGTCATCAGTTTTACTGGTGTCCTCATTTTTGCTTTTTCCCTCAGGTCTTGTTTTCATTCCTTTGTAGTGGTTTCTTTTTCCATGGAGCTGCAGTGCAGAGCCTCATACTAAAATTTATCTGTACCAGCTGAGAGTGGATAAAACAGGTCTGGGCAAGGAAGGGTGTCTCTTTGTGGACACAGCACAGGCTGGAATGTGGATATAGTTGCCTGAGCCAAGACTAACTCCTTGAGGTGAAGGTTTTATTTCTTTCCTGTGATTAAGCTTGGGTGTGTGTTAGTTTGGAGTAGCAATAGGTTTAAGGAAATTATTTCTTTTTGTTTCCTTTTGCCTATTTCTAGGAAATCTCCTTGTATTAAGAAATCAAAACAGAGGCTGGATTTTTGCTCTGAGCCATTTGTTACCAAAGAGAAGGGAAAAAAAAAAAGCAATCTTTGCTAGTGCTGTAGTGGTTTTTTTTTGTTTGTTTTTTTGTTTTTTTTTTCCTCCCCCCTCCTAGGAAAAGGGTTTCTTCGTAGAAAATGAAAAGAACTTGAATTGTTGAGTTGGCAGGTAATTGATACATCTTTGCCCGGTCTGAAGAAGTACTTAACTTTTACATAACTACCTATGAGTCTGTTTAGGAAGCTGCCAAGCTGCAGTGGACTGTGTGGTTTTCATTATGTCAGTGTATTTAAACTTGTTGCAAATGGCTTTCTTTTATGGGTGGTTAGAATTCCTTTTAAGTTGTCATTCAGAAAGCCCGAGAGGGGAGGGGAACTGTGACAGCTCAGCAGATCGTGCTGTGCCCTAACTCCAGGCAGGATGCTGCTGTGCCCTAAGGAACAGCACGTGGCACGGAGCAAAATCTGGTTCAGCACCCCGCTGTGCTCCTTTGGCAAGACTTGGGGATTTACAGCACTGGAGTAACTGAGGCAGCATGAGAAATACTTTGCTTGGCTGGTCTCATTTTTGATGCTGTAGCTACTGAATGCAAAAGTACCTGATTAATGCAGAGATTTTAATCTTCTGACCCCCTTGCAAACACTTATTAATTGCACTCATAGATTTTAAATTTGTAGAACTAGAAGGGATAATTATGATCCTGTAATTTCGTCTCTCCGTGCAGCTGAACACAAATCTTTTACTAAATTGGTGGCTTTATTCCCCTCACTTTAAAAGTGTGCTCTTTATTTCAGGAATTTGTTTTCTAGTCTCAATACCCAGAAATTTTGATGTCTCAAAAACATCAAAATTTCTCAAAGCATTGTCAGACTTGTTGCTTCTATGATTATTAGGCTGGTATTAATCTTCACTTCTTAAAAATCAAATGAGCAGAGCTGTTAGAACAGCCTCAATATATGGCATATTCTCCCATTTACAGATGTTCCTCTTCCATTTGCTTTTTAACTTCCTAATTTCTTTTTAACAAAGAAAACTTTGTTAGCTGTGCAGTTTGTTTGCTGTTGTTTGTAATGTTTACAGGGTTGCTAAGTGACCTGCCTCTTCTCTTGCTCCAAATTTTTTCACGTATATCAAAGGTGATTTTAACCTTTTTGGCTCATATCTGATATAAACTTCTGCCTGGTTAGATATTTGCCAGGACCCTCCATCATCATCATCATCCTCACTATCATCACAGCATCCAGAAGAGGATTCCTGTTCCAGGAGAATGACCTACACCTTTGGTCCTGGACATTGTTTGGTCTCACTGGGACACACATTAGTCTCTACTTCCTCTCTAGATCATTTGAAGAAAATACAGAACAAGTGGAAAAACAACAGCTATCAACATGTTTCTCTCTTCCCTGGAGTATTCTTGCTAAAGACCTGGTGACTAGATCTTGAGTGTTCAAGGTTCACCAATCTTCTTTTAGGTATCTCGAGTCAGATATTTGAAATGTTTGCAGTCTCCCAATTGGTAAGGGTCTGCTGGCTGCCCTGGATTTCCCCTCTCCCTCAGAAATACCTGTTTAATGTTAAACCTTTTGTATTTGAAGAATCACTATTCTCTAATGCTGATGTTTGCAGAAATAGAATGACTTAGGAGCAAGACTTCCTGCTAAAACTATGGGGGATTTAGTATGTTTGCTCTTTCAGTTCAGCATTTTTGTACATAAACATGGATTTGGGTCAGTCTTCCCCCTTCTCCCTCCCAAGTTTTTCTATCATGTTCCTATTTGCAGGAAGTCCTTTACCACTGGGTGCCACTGTTTGATAGTTCTTAGCATTTGCTTCAGTGAAGCCCTGAAGAAGCTCTCCCCTCACTCTTTGGACTTCTGATTTTAAATCAAGGCTCAGTTTTCATGCAGCATCCCATGTTTCAGTGTAGTAAAATCTGTTTTGAACAGACTTGCTCTGATTTTTAATTTAGTGGCCCACACTGATGGGTCTACATCACTGATGGTGCACTGTAGCTGCAGGGAATATAAACTGATCTGATTTGCTTTTCTGCTCTTAAAATCTCTTTAAAAAATGTGTAATTCCAGAATTGGATGTGAATCACTGTTGACCCATGTATAAATAAATTGCTTGTTACGTTTGGGGATTAATGTAGTTGCAAACTGTGCTGCTGAGTGCCTTTCCTAAGAGGCATAATTTCAATTATCATCTCCTGAAAATCATGTTACTGCATTGTTATAATTACCTGTGTAGTGTTTTGGTGAAAATTATGTGTATATTCACTTGTGTGCCTTTGCCAGTCATGATTTATTCCTTTCAAAGGACTGACATAGATGAGAGAACAGCAGAGTGTGCACGACATGCTGTTGTTCTGCAGGGCATAAGTACTGTAGTCACTCGGCTTTTTGTATGAGAGGTGTCCAGAGCACTGGGTCTTCTACTTGCCATCAGAATGGCTTTCCACACCCCCAGCCCTGTCTTGGGATTTAGATAATCTCAGGATCTTGAGCAAAATGAGTATGGGGAGTATAAAGTCCTTAAGAAATATGTAGGGAATTTAGGAAAGACAAGTGACGTAAGATGCACAGTGTGCGTTATCTGCTGTTAGTCCCACACTGGGACTGTGGTGTTACTGTGGGTGGATTGCAGACCAGGATTTAGGGAAGATGAGTGCTGTTCAGTGTGCTGCTCTTCATCCTGTGTCATTGTCTTGTCTACTGCCTGTATTAAAAATTAGATGCTAAATAGCTTGTTGCAGTGAAAGTAAACATCTGAGTTTTTGCCTGTCTGACAAAAAGGGTACCTTTTAGAAGATCTCCATCTTTTCGTCTCTCAATATTCTTAAAGCACCTTGTGTGCAGACCTCTTCTTGCAGCAGAAGGGGAGAGGCACTTTTTTTCTGTCTTCTGCCTCTCATTATACAGTTGCATTGACACCATCATCACTTGAATGGAACAAGAGAAGAAAAAAATGCAACTATTTAGAGCTGATCCTTTCAGCTGGTTTGAAAGCCAATGACAGAGAGCTTCCTCATAGATCTTGCAGCCTGAGGAAAATTTCTTTAGGATTAATACAAATTCCTCTCATTGGTGTTCCTGGGTTTCTTAGTGGAAGGTGTGAGGCCATTCTTAAGGCTGTTTGTGTCTTCTTGCATCTCTTTTCCAAGTAAACTACAGGCCAAGGGGAAGGAACCATTCTGTCCTCACCAGAATTGCTCTCCAGGCCTTTGCCTCTCTGGATGTCAAGGCTGCTCCCTCCGCACCCAGGACTTGACTGAACTTCAAAGCCCTGGAACAGAGACTGCCTGGTGCTGTTTAAATTGAATGGGAGCCATGAGCAGCTCTTTGCATTTGAGAGAACTGTAACACTGCCCGAGATCTTGCACTCTGCCTTCCTTTAGGTGTCAGTGCCAATGCAAACATCTTTAAAATGACCCTCTTTCTTCTGGTTTCTCATTTAGTGGATGTTTTATCTGTACTTTGTTGATGTTACTCTCAGCACTACTTAAGGGAAGAAAATGAGTGTTAACTGGATTTCCTTCAGATTTTGAGTGGGTTAGGTCGTTTTAATATCGTCCAAAGTGACAATAGGAACAGCTTCAGGAGTCAGCAGGCTCTGCTTCTTTCCGTATCCTTGACATCACTGAGATTGCTTTGGGCTGCCCTAATCGAGTGAACCCTTGTTCCTGAGACAATTCTATGTGTTCTGTCAGTCTTTTGGCAGCTGTGGAACAAATGATACCTAGTGTCCAGGGGGGTACTGTGAGTTAAACTGTCCTGGCATGGGATAGACAGAACTTTGTCAGCCTTGGGATGAGATGTGAGATTTCTGAGTGCACGACAAGAAGCAGCGAGATTGGCCTTGCAGAAACGCATAGTAATTTCTAAGATGCTCTTCTCTTTTATGTTTGGAGCTGTAAACAAAAGCTAGATAGATGCTTGCTAAAGAGTTTAAAAGGTCTGTGATGTTAATTTTGAAGAACAGTAGTGTAGTCAGTAACCTGGTTGCAAGGTAGTACGCAGTGGGCAATCCCAGGTACATGCTGCCCTGAATGTGTTAGATTTTGAGGCAGGTGAAGACACTACTCTTCAGACAAGAAGCAAAGCTCTTGTCACTGGGAAGTGGCAGCCTTTTTGAACAAAGAACAAGGGGCTGGGAGGAATTGCAGCCACCAGGACCTCTCTGTTCCTCCCCTCTCCCTCCACAGGCAGTCTAGCTGTGTTTTGCCATGGCCCAAACTCCATCCTCTTTCAGCCACAAAAGACAGCGTAAGTAAGAGTCAAATTCCTTTGTTGGTGTCTGGCTGGAGCATCTTGGCTGGGAAGAGTACTTTGTATTCTGTTTTCAGGAACTCTTACTTTGAATTAAAGGGTGAACTGTGGGAAGTTATTAATGATATCTATAATCAAGAATTAATCAAGTAAATCTCTCTAGTCGAGTGCCTCTTACTGCACTGAGAGCATACAGATAAAGACGATAGCGGTGTGAGCTTTCATGTGCAAACAGTGCTGAGGTGGTGCCTGCAAAGCACACTCTGCATTTAAGCAGCTCTTTTGCTTTCTACCCAAGCTGGCTGATGAGAGGTGCTGCTTGGTCGTGTAACATCTGAGCAGAGACACGCTGAAGAATTTTTATTTCAATTCCTCTTGAAATTGGAAAGGGGAGAGTAAAACAAGATTTTTTTTTTTTTTTTTGGAAGAATGCCTTGGGTTACTTCTAGCAAACTGCAAGTATGCGTGGTAGTTTAAAAAGCTAAAAATGTAGGTCTTAAAGCAAGGTGTTTGATGGTTTACAGTACAGCTCAGAACGGATGTTGAAACTTTTTTGAGAATAAAATCTTCAGGCGGTATTCAGTGTTTGAGCTAGTGCTCCTGTGGAACATATTAGTTCAAAAATTTATTAAGGTGAAAAGGAAATCACGTGAATTTAGTCTTAATGTAACTTTTGGATCTAGTATAGTCTATTATTTTCATGTCCATTGGTATTTTTAGGCATTTATTTATTTGCTTTTTAAGGGGCCTCAACTCTACCTCTGCTTTCGCAGCTGGAAATAATTGTGGGAATCATTTGAAGGGTGAAAATGCCATATATATGTGTAATAATATAAATATATGGTGTCTCACAGGAGTTTTTATATTCAGATTCCATATGTAGAGGGTGATTTCTGGTATGAAGAATATCAGATAGAAAATAAATGCAATGCCCTGAATGCCATATAAACATGAGGGGGTGGGTTTTTTTCTTCGTGAATTTCTTTTTCCTGTGGGAACCCTGTTGTAGCAAAAACTCTGGCAGCTGCTGAATCCTTAACCTAGTGTTGTTAAGATATCTGTTAAAAACACTGGTGTCTGTCTATAGTTCTCTTTGTACAAGTGTTTCCAGTGTTACTACTATTAAGGGACTTTTGCTGGAAAAAACTCTCTGTAGATAGAATAAAAAATAAATAACATCGGAAGCAAAGGTATCTGGTGGGCACATTCCCCCAAATGTGACTCACACTTCTGGCATGCTCTGATTTGGTTGTATCTCTTCAGCAGTACCAACTTTTGAAGTGTCTTTCCTGTTTTCCCTGAATTTACTTGCGCTCCTTGAAATTAAGAGAGTTGCAAGTATGTGACTGCTTGGTCTTGGCTCTTCAAGGCTGAGATACTTCTTAATTACTCCAAGAGCGTCTTTTAGTCTGGAAGCATTAAACTTCTGTTTGGGAAGATACTTGAAGTAATTTTTCTACAGAGGCATTTTCCTTGTCTAGTGGGACGTTGAAATTGCTTTGCAGTTGTTCGAGGAGTTAAAATTCCTTTTCCATGCAGGATCCCAAGTTTTTTCTTTCTCTCTGTGGATCAAAATCCGCATATACTGAAGAAGTTGTAGACAAAGACTGTGTGAGTTACTCAGGCACGACAAGTTAAGGTAGATAAATGCTTTTGTTCTGGTCGTGCAGCAACAGCTAATTCAGCAAATGCACTGGGAAAGTACCTGCCAAATTAGTGGGTGTATTAAACTTGAGCCAAGCTCAGCTAAAACATCCCCTGAATCCTAATCTCCTTTATTTGGAGCAAGGTAGTGAGGAAACACAGCAATGGATTGAGCATTCTCAGTTGATCATGTAATAGCAGATGGTTAAAAGGAGCCTCTCAGATGCTCTTCAGGCAGCATATTCCTGATAAGTGATTATTTGGATTATTAATGTCCCACTGTAGCACCTAGTGATGATCTGAAAGCAGCTTTATGGGCTGTGACTTTTGTGGTGATGAGCACTAGAGACTCATGGAATTAATAATGTTTTAATTGTTATTGCTTGAACATTGATTAAACTTGTTTAAGGACTTTTAAGGGATTCTGTCATCGAGCTTGACTGGTTTAATGGTGTGAGCCTGAACCTCGGAATGAAACTCTGGGGATAAACTGCTCTGTTCCTATCTGCCCTTGGTGTGGTGAATCATTTGTGCCTCAGTTTCCTTTTTATGTGGCACTTGCCTGTGCTTTTGGAAATGTTAGCTTTGACAGGGTGTGGGTAGAGATCCCCTTATCTTAGTTGTGTTGTTTGCATGTAATATTACACAGTGACTGTGCAGGACTTTGCCAGTGGCCATCAGCCAGGCTGAGGTTTGCAGAGGGTGTGAGAGAATTCCCTGAGTGGGAACTGGGTGTCTTGTCTCGCTGGCTCTGTTTGGAAATCCTAGTTGAAGTCATTTGCACACGTGGAAAGACTGTTCTCATAATCACACGTGGAAAGACTATTCTCTTCCCAGGGGAGTTTTTATTCTTTCATGTTTGCTGCTAGTAGGGTTCACGTTACAGTAGGAAACCACAATTCTTGACCTCTGAGTTGAATACATGTTTTAAAAATAGTGATGGGACAGAAGAAAGAAGAGTAAGTAGCCTTCACTTTAAGGGCTTGCTGAAACCAAATCGTGCTGTAAAATACTGCACCACACTTTGAGAAATGATTGAATCAAATTGTTTTTCAGGGGCTTGTGTCAAGAAAATTGTACATTGTTTATGGCAGTTGTAGAGTAATTCAGTTGTAGAGTTTTTCATCTCCACCTAAGCAAACAAAAATTATCTTGAAGAAGCAGCAGGTTATTTTTTTATTTACTTTAACAGTGAGCTATTGATGATAAATGGCTTCTGGAAGACTCACAGGCCCATCAGTACAACAGAACTGATAGAGGAGTAAAGCAAACCAAATATTTACAGAGAAGGTTTATTTTGGGTGGAGGTTGGATATGTAATATTTGAGTTATTTTAGTTGTAATAAGCCTGATGTGAAGACCGAGGAAGAATGAAATGTTATGTCCTTATGTAAGAAAAGAATTGCAGCTGGTTTATTCACTGTCTGTGCTAAAGAGAATAGACCTATACAGATGTTCCATTGACAGCATAATGCTGTGTGGTGTGTTGAGGGGTTTTGGGGAGTTGTTCTTGGTTTTTATATGGCATGCTACGGAGCAGTGAGGGATCTGAGATGTGAGTTGAGCCAAGGGCCCCCAAGAAGGGCTGTGGTGGAGGCTGATGGACCTGGGCTAGCTCAGCCCAGAGCAGAGGTTTGGTGGGACCAACCAGCAGCCCCCTGTGCCTGGGAGGTGCTTTCCAAGGAGATTGACCCAGACTCTTCACCAGATTGCGTGGCTGGAGCATGAGAGGCAGCAGGCTGGGGTTGAAACAAGAGGTTCATGGAGGTGTAAGGAAGAGCCACCATGGAGAAAGGCAAGAGGGGCCGTCCACTGAGGCTGTGCAGCCTTGGGGATCTTCAGGGTCTTACTGGGAAATGTCCTGACCAACCTGCTCTGATCTCATAGCTGTTCCTGCTCTCTGGAGGAGGTTGAATTAGAAGTTTTCCAAGCTTCTTCTGACCTGTTTTCCAGTGATCCCATATATTTGGCATGTGTGGTGATAGCTGGCTGCTTGATTGAAGCAAGGAGGACTCTGAAGGGGTGACAGGAGAAGTATTCTTATTGTATGATCAGTGTCAGTAAGAGGTTTCTGCCATGTACAGCAATACATTTCCCCAGTTTTGAACTGTGGACAATTTTTATAGTAGTTTCAGAGGCCCCTGTGAGACCTGACTCCCCCACAGAATTAAAAAATTCTTCATATGAATTTGCCTTGAAGAACTTACGAAGGAGCTACCCTGAAAGCATCTCTCACACTGGTGAGCTGTTTCTCGTTGAAGTTACTCCACAGAAATTTGGTATGTGGGACGTATCACCACTAAAACACAGTTCACATCATCCATTCTGAAAAAGAAGCTGAAAGATCTTTGCCAGGTCCAGTGGACACATTTAAACCCAGAGTGTCCTTCTTGCATCTGCTGAAAACTTCCACGTTGTTTTGCTTCCTCACCTGTAAGCAGCTGCAGCTGGGTGGTGGTACCGTTCAGTTTTAATCTACTGAAGTATTAAGTGAAAATCTTTCTGCCGTATCAAGTGGATTTGATCAGCCCTGGGCAGCAGTATGAGATTCCTACTGAAAGAAAATAGTTTAGGGATTAAACTGTGGCTGAACATAGGTTTCATAGCCCATTGGGTGAGAAAGGGAGAGAAGAGCTGGGATCTGAATTAAAGCACATATTCAGCTTTTACTGGAAACAGCACAGCAAATCCCAGTGATTCTCTGATTTGTCTCATAGCCCCGTGAGTACAGTGTGCAGCATTCAGCTGTTTTGCCGGTCAGGAGAATGGAAGCCTCTTGCCTTTTCTTTCAGTCCCATTGATTCATCTCTGTAAACCCACATGCTGTGAGATTATTTTTTGGGGTCTGTTTGAGGGGCCAACATTTCATCAAACTGACAACTGCAAATTCTGCATCCAGGTTTTCACAACAGTGAAGAGAGACAGAATTTCCCTGAATGTACTTTGTTTGGGATACTGGTCATCTTGTGAATGGTGCTTTTAATGGAAAGGGGTATGATTGGTCACATATGAATTATTTGAAAATCGTTTACTTGTCAGCTGTTGATTCAAAATGTTGTGATTTGATGTGTAGATAAGTTTTCTATAGCAGGACAGCAAAGTGCCACTTTTCCAAATTAAATAAATCACGAATTCATTGCCTTCGGGTCAGTGGATTTCTGTGGATTTTCACTGGGTGGAATATGGCCTTTAAGGAACAACCTCACCTAACTTTTTTCTCTACTTTTCCACTCAGAAATCAGTCCCCAGTCACAACAATTGCATATCTGGCAATTTCCACATGGAAGCTTTTGCTCGATACAGTTCAGGGCTTGCTTATCCGTAGAGGTGTTTTCCCCACAGCTGACATGACACTGACAGCACAAAATGAGACTCTGCTTTTGATACACATTCACAGTATTTAATATAGTCAGTATTTAAAATGTCTTTAGGGTCTCAGTACTACTGATCCAAAAATGTTGCATCTCAATAAGCTTATTAAAATCAATAAGGGTCTTCACACACTTCAACTAAATTATTTGTCAAGATCTTCTCAAAATGGGGGAAACTCTTGTCTCCAAGTCACTGGATGAAGGCTGTTGGAGATGCCATTGTTACAAAATTGCTGCCTATTTAAAAATATGCTACTGATGTTTTCTCTGAGAGCCTTTATACAGACAAAAGTAATCCAGCAAAAGCATGACTGTTGCCAGTGTAATATGCTGCCTTTGTGGTTTAGGACATCTTTAAAAGGCCTTTCAATGTAGATTCACTACAGTTTTTCCCGTTCTACAGATACTGTGAACAAGGACACCGAACCCAAAGACCCATTTCCTATTCCAAGGAAGATTATGGCTGAACCAGACTACATAGATGATGACAATCCTGAATTAATTAGACCTCAGAAATTAATTAATCCTGTGAAGTCATCCCGGAATCACCAAGATCTCCATAGAGAACTGCTTATGAATCAGAAAAGGTAAGAGTCTAAAAACCACTTGTGCTACCCTCCCATTCCAAACAGACAATTTGAGTTTTAGTTTCATCAAAGTGACATTGTCCCCAAAACCCAGCAGGCACTGTTTATTGATACAGATCTTGTAAATTGAAAGACTGATTCTTAACCGTGGCATTTATTTCTGTTTGAATTTCAGTGCAAAATCTTGCCTTAGAAGGCTTCTCATTTTGTTTTTGTAGATACTCAAAGAGAGACAGTTTTGAGAGGAAGCAGTTCAGTTCTCCTCTATTACATTTTATATGAGTTACCTAGGCACTGTAATTTGTCTTGTACTCATGTTATCAAGTATTTGACAAAATTTTGCCATTAACAGCGACATGGTAAAATCTGTGGGCTTTCACCATTCCCAGTGCACTGAGTTTATGAGGCCACTTTAAATGAGAGAAATCATGTAGTTTATTTCACATGAAACTGTTCTCTCCTTATTTGATCTGTCTCACAATGCAGTGTGATAGCCTGGTGCCTGCTCTGTTGCTGCACAAGTGTTTCTTTGTATGTTTTGCAAATGCTGCCTGCTCCTCTCTGGGATGGGATGCACAGCTGTTGCTCTGTATATTGCTTTTAGAGATGTAAACAACCATGTCTTCATTTCATCAACTTCAGAGACACAAGCACCTGGCCCAGAAATAGCTGATGTTCTGTTAATAGATCTCTTCAGCAACAGAGAAGTCATTTAGAAAGCACATTTAGAGAATAGCCACCAGACCAC
>WAAG01061803.1:2981-18935 GCA_013390105.1 Tichodroma muraria
ATAACATCTTTAGATTTGAGCCTGTACAGAAACAAGAAATGCATTTTAAATTTAATCAAGCTATTGTCTCAAACTGTGGAACAGAGCTGCACTTGCTTATCTTTCCCTCACTATCTCTATCTGATAGGAATGTAGGAGGAATTGCCTCCAATCTCATTAATGCACTAAGGCCCATTCAGTTGTATTGTTTTCCCAAAGGAAAATTAGGGAAATTAAAAAAAAAAAAGAGTTATTTTGGGAATGCTGCCAAAACATACAGATAGAATTCAAAGAAAAAACATCATTTCTACATGGTAGCTGTTGGGGTTTTTTTTGCTTTTGTTCAAAACAGACTTGCTTCTCATTTCTGTACTCTAGGGAAAGAAGCATTTGCAACTAACGATGTTTGCAAGTGGAAGAATAATTAGGAAGAACAACAGCATATATGTCAGAACTAGTATTACATTTTAAGCTTTTTCTCTGTGGTTTTGTTTTTTTTTTTGTCTTGACCTAATGGGATGTGTTTCTCAGATGTAAATGATATGAAACAGAGGTTGTTTATGGAGCAATTGCTTTCCAGAAGATGTTTGCATGCTAAAATGCTGCTCCACTGGTTGACTTTAAACCATTAAGGAAAATAATAACTTATCCTATTCATAAAGATAAGCTGGAATGAAAATCTGTGATTCAAATACACTGTCAACTCTATTTTTTTTTTTCTGCCAGCTGAATTTGTGTTGAAGTGAAAATGGTGATTTGTCCTGATTTTACATGGGTATCACTGGATGAACTTGGGGAAATCCTCATCCCTAATTTCTCCACCTGCACAATATCATCCCCCATTTTTGAACCCTTTCAGTACTTTATAAACATGTTTTGAAGAACATTGTTACCTGTATTTCTTGTGGAACAATTTTCATCAGTAGTCATGAAAGTATTTAAATAACAGTGGAAAAATTATGTGGGAAAACTGGTGTGGAAAAGGCATCCCCAGGTGATGCCAAGGCCAGAGACAGAAAATGAACATGTCCTCTAACTGGAGACAGCCTCGGTCCAGCAAACTGCCCAGTTGAGGTACAGCTTGACATTTTTCTGACCATGGAAAAAGTTACCCCCATGCAGGCCCCTTCAGCCTCCCCACAGGGAGTAGGACAAAACAATGGACAAATAGATCTTGTGACAGATCTTGTGGACAAGGGAAATCTGTCACAGGGCTTCTCATGCTTGCCTTGTCTGACTGACAGAGGAAGAATGCTCTCATGTTTTGATCCTCAGGGGTCTTGGGGTCAGGGCTGAAGATTCCTGTTTGCTGAAGATTCCTGTTTTGTCATCTAACTACCCTTCTCCATGCCTCAGTCTCCTTCTTATTTTCTTCCTTTGACACTTTGTCGTTTGGAGTCCGATTTAACATAATTTGTTCTAGCATAAACCTGCTCTTTGTTTTTTACACAGTACCTCACATGGTGAGATCCTGAGGCAACTGCAGCTGATAAAAATAATAAAAGCCTTTGAGAAAAGGTAGCAAATTTGTTTCCATGCTACCAAGATGATTCTTGTTAAACCTGAAATCTTTTTACCCAGGGGAATGAATGAAGTTTGGTATTTCTAGTCATGGTTCTCTTGGGAGGAATATGGGCAATAACTATTGTAAAATACTGGTACCTCAACAACACAGTAAGCTCAGTCCCTTTCCAGGCCTTCTATATTTTAAAAAAAAATAAAAAAATTAGAGTTCTGAGATATTAAGAGACTTTTATTTTCCTTCACAGAATTTGTTATGCATTCATTCTATGATCTGACACTCCAGATAGGAACAGAGACAATAGAAGGTCAGACAACCATGCTTGTATATTTAAGATAAAGTAATAGAAATTTAAAATGTTTTCTTTTCTGTTAAGTCAAATACATTCATTTTATTTTGTTTTTCTAATTATGTCTGCTAGTTCAGCTGGAGAAAGAGGTCTTCACTGGGTTACAGTACAGACAAAATAAACAACTTTCCTACAGTGTGTATCCAAATACAATACTCCCGCCCCAAAGAGGGAAAGGACTCTAAACCAAGGGAGGAAATATGAACAATTAGACCTGATTCAGAAGAAACACAATTTTCCTTGTCTTGATTTGAATCTGGGACCCAATTAAAACCAGATTAATTTTGGGAAGATTTAAAAGTTCCCACTGCCACATGCCTGGGTGCTACTGGAATGAGGGAATTTGGTTTCCAGGGAATTGGCTTTTTTCTCTGTTATGGATGGAAAACTGACCCCAGTCCCCACAGGGGTATTGGGAAGGAAGGCATGCATATGCTATGGTTCAACTATTCATCTTAAACTATTCATCAATAGATGGCCTCAGTTTGCACACCTGTCTCCAGAAAGGAAAGGTTCTTGTTTTGCCCCATTGGCAAAATTTTGCGCTGTTGTTTTTGTTCAGGAAACATAATCCTAAATTCACCCCTCTGTTTCTGGGGGAGGTGTGAGACAGGACTCAGCAAGAAAGGAGCAGTGTAATCTGTAGGCTGCTCCTGATGGTTTGTGTCCCACTTCAGAAGTAGATTGTTATTGATACAAGTTTCACAGAACAGTCACAGCTGTGTTGTGCACCTTTTCTACCTCATTTAACGCGGGTGTGAACTCATTGATGAAAACACCTGAACAGTTGCCACTCCCATTCCCAGATCACCTGGGGTGAGATGTCCCAAGAGGCAGAGTGTTTCTGGTCCGCTAGATTGCATGGCAGGGAGTTGGGTTACCATAGTCAGGGAGCTGGCTTTCCACAAGACCACTGTCTTTCTTTCTGGGAAGACTGTATGAGTGTGATGGTTTTATCTGGGCAAGCTGTGAAGGGCAGGAGGGACGCTCTGGCACTTGCTGCACGTGGAACACCATGTGCCCTGACAGTGGTCCAAGCTTTGTGAGGAGGACACACTGTCTATTTTCTGCCTGAGGCCTGGAGCAGAGCAGCTCTGAAGCTGGCTGGCTGATGTCCCACAGCCCTCCTGCAGCACTGAGAGCTGTGTCCCACAGGGACTGGGGTGATGGCATTGCCAAACCCAGGAACAAGAGTGGGAAGGACTGATTCTCTCTGTGGGAAGTGACTTCCTCCAGTGGGACTGCCATTTGCTCTAGACAAGAAAGGGCTTTTCTTGTCAAATTTACCCTAATCTCATGTTACCACAGCCTGTATAAAATCCTGCTTCACATGAGTCTTTCAGGAAGAGCTTTATGATTTGCAAAGTTAATTTGTGGTTGGCAATTTAATAGCTTCACATAACTGCAAGCATATTCTTGATTTTCTTGCCTTAGAGTCAGCCTATGACTTTCACTACCTAAAGCAGAGCCAAATTGTATGTCTTATGCTTTTTTGGGGTTGGATGCTGCTAAGACACATATTTCCAAACTGATCTAGATAATATTTTTTCTTATTCAGACCAAACAATATCTCCCCATGTCCTTGCAAGCAGCCAGCAATATAAAACCCAACACAAAAAAAAAATGTCTGAAACCAACACCACCCATCTGCATTATGCCAATAAATCAGGCAGGCTGAAGCCATTTGTCAAAAAGATATTTGTTTGAATCAAATTCACTTTGTGTGCAGGGGATGGTTGGGAGTTTAGTACTTGCTAAATGATTAATCAACCCATGATTTTTTTAAAATACAATGCAAAAACAGCAAGCACAAAATGAGGCTTTCAGCTAATGTGGCATGAGCATTTGAAGAACATTTAATTATGTCATTTTTTGATCAACACATGCAGCCTTTAAATATAGACAGAGAAAAATATTTTCAGTGGGGTGGTTAATAACCTCCTCATCTACTGATACACATTATTAAAAGAGGAAAAACCACACAATTTTCTGGCTTATTCTTCTCAGAATGGAAAGCACTGTCATTCCTTTGTCTATTAAATCCCCTGATGGTTCCAAGTAATTCTTGTGGGCTTGGGAAGCTGTGATAAAACTAAAAGTGAGTGCAGTTTTGGTCTCTGACAGAGCCACTAACATCTACCATCTTGCTGAGTGGCAGAAGCAGCCTCTGGGAAACCTGGGAGAGAGCATTTGGCATAACCATATCTTCCTTCTGGGAAGCTTAGAGTGTTTCATGGGCCCCCTGGGTTTTCTAGTTCATTTAAAGGTACAGTTTCCACAGAGCAAACTGGATCACTGGGAAGCTCGACGTTATTTCCAGTTTCAAAGTACTGCTCCCAAGACAGACCCTCCTCTCAAAACAGCAGTTATTCATTAAGGAAATAGCAGGGAATCCATCTTTTATAGCACCCATGGAGAACCCATCTGCACCTATCTTTCTAGGTAAACAGCAACATCTCCTGGTGCAGGCTAGTACCAATTTGAGACACAATTATGAGTAAGGTGATACTTGTATTTATCCTTTTTATCAGATTTGAAGTCAATCTGTACATTCTCCCAGGCTTGTGGAGCTAGGGAGCTAGGGCTAGCTGCCATTTGTTCCCCCCACGAATGACTCAGTAGGTGAGGTGCTTGCTAAACATATGGGCCTTGTCAGTATCCCAATAATTCTGCATCCCATTGGTCTTGCTTCTTACAGGATCTCTTTGCTTACCCTAGGTGCCACATTCAGTACTCTGACAGAACTGATGAGAAGATTGCAACACTTTAAATTCTGTCCATGAGTATTTGGAGACTGGAGGCTGACAACGTCACAGGTAAATTCATGGTTTTCTGGGAAGTGCTCACCTTGCTCACCTGAGAAATGGAAATGGTTGTATCTCACCTTGTCGTCAGCTGGAACAGAACGCCTCTGCTGTTATGCTAAAGATGCCATGTCTAAGACTGACAGTTTGTGGTCTGATTGTATTTTCAGCCTTTTTTTGTTGTTTTGTTTTATTTTGTTTTAAGTGAATTTCAATCTGAACCTACTTTGTAGGGTTACAGGCAAAATTTAGATTATTACTCCTTATGGACAGTTCACAGGTCGAGTTGAATATGGCACAAGATCCTTCACTATTTAAGAACACAGAACAGGGAGGTTCCCATGGGAACCTGGGTGGCATCTGAAACAGCCTCGTATTTCAATATTTGCCATTTTTATGGTACTAAGTTTGCAGAGAACATTATAAATACTTGCTATAGCCAGAGCCAATTCAGGGCTTAGAAGAAAAAATTCCTATGTCCATTTTATAAGAAGATAAAATGAGTTTGAAAGAGGTTAAATAATCTGCCCAGAGCTTGAGAATAAATCAAGAGCAGAACCTGAGAGGAGGCCCTGGGGTGCTGACACCTATTCTCAAAAGACAAACATGCATTAAAAATAAGGTGCAGTAAATCAAGCAGTGCTTCCTAGTTTTCTTGATTAAGGAAACGATTTGTACAAGCCATCTTCTAGGAATTTATGGCTGATTCCTGCTTCCCCTAATGTGTATGGAAAAACGAATTCCACTCTTAGTAGCAATTAAATGGCATGAAACATCAAAGTGTAAAAAGTCAGAGAGAATGCTTGATTTGATAAAAACCCCATGACTTCTTCGTATAATTAAGAATGTCATGAGGAGTTTTCACTTGTGTATTGATTTTTTTTTTTAATTTTCAGAAGTATATTTTCATAAGCCCTTTGAGCTGCTCAGCATGCTGCAATTTTTGTTAATTTCCTCTTTACCAGGTTTATCAGCCTTAATTATAGCTGAAAGCGATCTTTGTCTCAAGAAGATGAAAACCCTTTGTGAAAATGCACTGATGCAGTTTGTTTCCAAACCCAGATATATTTCCTAATTAGTTCCTTGTTGTAATAGGTTGCATAATTAATGAAAACACAGGGAAATATTCAAAGTAATTTTTTTTTTTAGCAGATGTATATAAAAAGGAGAAAACCTAAACTATTACTTTAATTAACCTGCTTTGAAAGGCACTGTCAATATCAAGCTGAGTGTTAGCCCTTTTGGGCTAAAAGGGCTGTGTGTTGTGATGTTTTATATCTTACCTGGCTGTTAATCTGTTTAGCCCAAAGACCTGACACTTCCCTCTTATTTCATGAAGCTAAGCAGGGTCAGGCTTAGTTAACACTGTGTGGGAAATCTTGGAATTGGGTGGGAAACGTTCATGGGAAATCCCACACTTCTGTTTGCTCTGATACTTCTGTGATGCCTGTGTCACGACTGGCTGTAATGACAAGGGGCTGTGCCAACAGTGATCCACAGGTTCCAGTGACACCTTTCCACTCTTCCCTTGCAGCTGTCCTGGTGCCACCAGCTCAGCAATCTGGCAGGAAACTGGCAGTGGAGAAACTCAGAAATAAAAACATCACCTGGGTGTGTCTGTGCTCTCATGGGGGTGACTTCGCAGTGACAGGGCTGGTCTCTTGCCATGTCACCATGGGACCACCTCTGCTGATCCTGGGCCACCCTTCAGGTGGGAGATGGCATCCACTGTTTGTCCCCCGAAACTGATTGATGTTCTGTAGCACTGTGGGACAGAACAGGAATGTGTGCTGATGGGCTGGTGGGATGACTGATCTTTTCTTGGTCAAGCTTCAACTCAGCTCCAAGGTCCCCTTGGAAGTTCCAAGGTCTCCTTTTTTAGAGAGACCTTGGAACTTTCCTGGATGACATTGTTCCATTTCCCTCCATTTTTTCGGATCTGATGAGACAGTATTTCTGTACTTCAGGATTTGCTGCTGTCCATGGAACACGTGTTGTTTCAGGAGATAGATTGAGACTGTGGTTAAAGCAAGCTCGGGGCTTTCAACCCTTTTGTCTGCCAGGGATGTGCTTGAACTGAAGACCCCCACCCTATTCCTAAGTCATTCCCTTTTCCAGCATGTGCTCTAAAAACACTAGCGTGCTTCTCAGGGTTCCTTGGAGGCCCTGCTGTTTCTTGTTGCAAAATGTCGCAAGACTGATATAATGTCCAGCAGAAGCAGCTGAGTGACTTTAAGAGCTAAAACAGCAGCTGGAGACTCCTTCCTCCCTTTTGCAGCAAGGACAAACTTCACTACTCAAGGGGTCAGCCGGGCGGGTCCTTGGGAGAGGGGTGCTGCTGCCCCAGGCTGAGGGACATCCTGGAGCTTCCTGGAGATCCAGCAAGGTTAAGCCTTTCGTAGCCCGGTGTGCAAACATACTGGAAGTATCATGAGCTTTTCTTGGATGTGGTATAGGGAATCTCCGGGAGAAAAAGAACATCTGCAACTCCCTGCTCTTGATTCTTTGACCTCCAAAGGTCAGAGCTGACATTTGATTTAATGCCATGCCTTTGTACTGCCTCTATTACATTTCTATCGCTGAGGCACCATTTGTGGGACAATGGCTACACACATTAGCCAAGGTCTGCAAGTGGCAGATAAATCTGTTCTGCTTTCAGAAAATGTAGCACCCCCTTGGTTTTGCACAAATGAGAAAAGGGAAAGAAATAGCACTGAGTATTTTGTCCTGGCCTGTTGTATAAAGCAGGCCTGCTCTCTGCCACGCAAACATAAAGGACATTTAAAACAAAATAGAAGGGAAAATCTAACCAGCAGCCTCCTTCCTTCCTCCGCTACAAAAGACTTTTTCCTTCCCCAAAAACCAGGACTCAGTTCTTGACTGATGACTAAATAAAGGAAGATGATAGGAAGTGACTTAAAGGTTGTGAACTTGGAAGGTTTTGTATTGTAAGAATTTATGAACAGTGGAAGGGAAACTAATGCATGGTTGCATTTAGATTCTGAATTCCCCATTGCTATGCTGACATTAAATTTTCAGAATGTTTTTGCGTACATAAAACACAGCGGCTGTCCTATGGGAGGTATAATTACAATTAAAAAAAGGAAAGAAAATAAGCTGTGAGCATACAATCAGCTCTTGAGGGAGGAAGCCAATATCTCAGGCAAATTACAGAATCAAAGCTGCCTGAAATCTTTTAAGGCACAGCTCAGCAAGCAGTTAGGGACGAAAGACCAGAGCAGAAGTTTCCAAAACTAAAATTCTAGGAAGAAAAAGTAATAGCAGAAGTGAGTATAAATATCCAGAAAGGGCAGAGAGGGATCTAGTGTTCACCCTCTCCTTTGAAAGGGGCCAAAGACTGGAAGCCCAATCTCCCCACTGCAATGCAGCCAGATTTAAAATGAGCAGGAGGAGATGGTTCTTCACAGAATTTGTGGTAAACCTGTAAAATTCGTATCCTGGGAATAGTCTGGATGCAGACACACACAAGTTCAAAGGAAGACTAGAGAAATACTTGGAAAAGGGATATCTTTAGACTTATTAAACAGGCCACAGGAGGCTTAGAGAAAGCGTCACATATAATTTTGCAGTTTTACTTATCTCTAATGACTTGTGTGTTCAGTAGTGTCAGATAGTGTGGCTATTCCCATGTTTTTTTGCTAAAGTTGATTGACCCTTAGCAGGATAGGAATCTGGAATTTGTGTTCATTGCCATTGTATAGAAAAGAGAAACACCTGTTCAAATATCATCCCTTCCCATCTTCCCAGTGTTCCCAGTGTTAATAACATGGCATAGACTATCTCCATTTGTGAAACTTTTAAAATTGATAGAATCAGATAAAAAAACCCATTTTTCCCTTCCCTTTTATTTCCCATCTTTTGGTAAATTTGCTAACTCCTCTGAAAGATCACCACTTAGATGTGACTAGCACAACACACAACAGATAATGTGCTTTTCCTAGGTGGTAGAACTGAAACAAAAGAGGAGAAGGGCTGCAGGCAAGGCTGCAAGACGGGAGACTGGTATAATGGCTCTCAATTCTCCATCCTCACATGGGATTAGGGACAAACACCTTAAATGAGTGTCTGAAATCCCCAAATTAGGAGTCTGGCAGTGTTTGGATCTTGTTTTTGCGTCCTTCACAATCCTAAACAGACTTACACACAGACGCAGAAAAAATGACTGAACCCACTTGGCAGCACCCCAAATTTATCAGGAAGAACTAGAGATCTCACATAAAAGCCCCAGTAAAGGCTACTCTGCACTCTGAGCAGCATGCACTTGCTTTGAGATTGTCTGATTTATGTCTCTGTTCCTGAGCAGGGATCATCCCTCTGTGCCATGGTCCCTGTTCTCTAGCCAGCCCTACAGAGGCAGGACAAGACAGCAGGCTGGCTGCATCCTGACCCCTGGAAATCCAAAGAAAAGGAGGGCTGGGCTTTGGCCTGTAGGTTCCTGAGCAGCAGAGACTCCTGCGTGGCTCTGCAGTGACCAGCTTCTGTCCATCCGGTTTTGTTACTGTTTTGGGTCCCTTCCTCCCAAAGTCCACGTGTAGCCCGTTGGGGCCCTGGACAGCCACCCTCTGTCTGTTGAGAAGTGAAGTGTCTGGTGAATAGCTACATCTTCTGGGAAAGGACTTTTATGAAGCCAGGATCCAGGCATATCCCACTGCACCAGAAAGGATACCCACCGCACCTGTCCCTCCCCTCTGGCCTGCATCTCTCACCTTAAGCTGCAAAACCTTCTCAGCAGGGACCATGGCTGGACTGTGTGTTTGTAGATTGTCTGACTCAGCAGGGCCCTCCTCTTGATGCATTCTTTCAGAGCAAGAAACAATAACGGTGGCTTTGTTCTGGTATTTAATTAGATGGTGTCTTCCAATCCTTATTGCAACCTCCAGCTGTGTAGAGTGTAGAGCCAGGAGAGATGATTAGATTATCTGGTTTAACCACCCATAAAACACAGGATGCAGAATTTCATTCTCCATCACAGCACAAATAATAAATAGAATAGCCCAAGACAAACTCTAATATCCAATTTTTAATATCAACTACAATATGCATGTAGAGGGAGACATTAAACAAACCCCTGTGTCTACCAGTCTACAACCCCCGTGGCAGTACTTACATATTTCTTATTGCTCGCTAGCTTATTTACTGCAAAAGAACAAAGTTAATGCTGAGCTCTGAAGCATTTCTAATGTGAACCAATTTTGCCCTGCAGTTTCATAATGAGCTCCACCCTTCATCCACCTCTGTTCACCCTTCTTTCTACTTTCCCTCATTTAATTTAAAAATAAAGTGAAAATATGCCCCTTCTACAAGGCAAAATTCAGATTAATTTCCTTTAAGTGCTGTTTCATGCCCAGGGTCATAGCTTGAAGCCAGCCCTGTGAATCACAGGTTTGATTACTCTGATAGGACAGGAAGGTGTCTTACTTAAGAGATAGGAATGAAAAAATATGTTAGCAGGATTGGGTTATTTTTTTCCAGGAGGAAGGAGAAAGACAGAGCTTTATGGGGAAACTCTATTAAAGTCATCAACTTTCTTTTGCTTAAGGTCAAAAATTGTACAATACCACTGGAATAATATAATTTTAGAAAATTTCTTCATGGCCTTTTTGTTTTTAATTTTTTTTTCCTCTCTTTTTTCTTTTGTCATGTTTATGCCTGGGGGATTTTTATTCGATCACTGTTCTATTAATGCCTTGAATCAATGAATGAGCAACTATCTACAAAGCAAAACAAGTAAAAAGGTGTGGACAAACCACATGCTGTGGGGAGCCACACTGACTTACCTGTGAGCCCTGGAGATAGCTTGGCAAGGGACATGTGGTGAAATTACTGGGAACAGAGTAAGGCACGAGTATGGCATGTGGAGTTGTGTAGAAAAATCAAATCTGTCCTTCCCTTTTCCCAACATATTCTATAGCTTCAGTGTGTCATTTGCTGCCTGCAGATAAATATGCAAAGTCCTTTACCCTAAGGTTGGGATTTGGTGACAAGTGTCATGTTTTGCCAATCAGGACTGTAGAAACCTGGGTGTGATCAGGGCCTGAAAGCAGCCCACCAGGGGCACTGTGAGGCATCTGAGCTCGTTAGCTGTAGGACTAATGAGCCAGAGAGAATAAATTCATATGCGAAAGAATTAAGTTAGTCATTACACTTACTACAGTGAGTTTAAAAATTTGTCCCTGGTCTGTCATTCAGAGCAGCCCCCTAATTCTTGCATTCACATTGCTTTTCAACAATGTCTCCTTCTGTATCTCAGGGAAACTCATTTCACATCCATTTCTTAGCTTTTCAATCAGCAAAATGGGAGGCAATGCTTATCTTGTTGCGGTTAAAATTTATAATTAGCACCTTAAAAGCCCTATGGAGAGTCTGTGTATGATTTATTTTCAATAAAGAGTACTACAAAATGAGTTAGGGCTTGGTCTGCAACAGCCTTCCATTTTAAGCAATTTCATATGGAATTGTAGCATTCCCCACCAGTAGAACTGGAAACTTCACGTTCTACATGTGTGGATTTATATTTGCTTAAAAATGAAGTTTTTTATTAAAAAATGGCAAATCTTAGGGGATTAAGTGGGATTAGTCTTCCCTTTTGCTAGGTGTTATACAAGCATATGACAGCAACCTCTTTTTGCTGGAGTTTACAATTTTGAACTTTGATCCCAGCAATTTTAGAAGTGCAAAGATAAGCATTAGTTTAAATACTTTTAATGCCATCATATTCAGGGAAACAACCATGGACTTAGCTTCCCAATAATTATACAATCACAGGCTAATTTTTGCTGTTACAAAAAACAGTTTCAGAGTCTCCTTCAGGAGATGAGGGTAGAAAGACTTCAAAACCTTGCCCATAATGTGAAATTTGGAGTGAAAAAGAAACTTCCAGATGACCTGTGCTGATGGAGCTGATGAGTGGTAGCCTTTTGACTTCTGTGTTTGGATGGTTAAGTCCCTACCTGTGTGACCTTGGGGCCAGTTTGCATATACTAAGTCCCTCAATCTGTTTCAGGATGCTCCACCTCTTGCTTCATTACAGAGATAGCTTAAAAGTCACAGGAAAATGCTGGCTTTGCTGTGAGGGGGAACAACAGGAGAAGAATTTCCCCAAACTGAGAGCTGGATTTGCTGCAAGTGAATTTAGTGCTTTGAGTAGTTCAGTGATAGGTGGGAAGAACGGAGGAAAGGAAAGGGAAAAAATTGGTTCATATCTTTTTTAAGCTCTTTGGCAGTAAAACAAACACTTGCAGAGCCTGAATGAGGGAAAAAAAACCCACAAGACTTGTTAATACAGAAAAAAAACCCAATTTCTTTCTAATCATGTGCATATGATGTAGTACTTTCCACTGCAGCTTCAAGATTAGCATCAAGTACGATGTGACCAGAGCAGGACAATCAAGTAGTTTAGGACTGTATCCTCAGGGGTACTCAGACCTGTGTGATTCAACTTCTGATCTTTGCCTTTCCCCTCAGTATTGTCTTTGGTTTTAAAGCTGTTTTCTTTTGTTGATACTGAATTCAACAACACGAAAGTGTAACACAGAGGAACCACTGGCTCTGCACCCTGGGACCAGTGGGTGCTGTGGGCTGCCTCCACAGCTGCTGAGTGTTCAAGCCTGGCACCTGGGATCCTGGATGCTGATACCAGCTTTCTTAACTGGAAAGAAGAGCTTTTCTAGGCTGGAGTGCACTAAGTCCTGCTCTTCCATGGGAACAGCTTACCCACTTTTTCAGGGAATAAAATGAATGCAAGACATTACTTTTATGGGTACAATACTCTCACTTTTCACAGGGATAAAAGGACAAAAGTGATTAAAAAAAGGACAAAAATTATAAAAGTTTAATTTGGGGTGGTAAAGAGAAAGAAACCCTTTTAGCTATAAGAGGTTGGAGTTGTCTCCAACTGTAGTGGGTTGGAGAATACCTCCATCAACTGTCAGGAAGAGTTTCTGGGTTTGGATGTTAGTGGAAAGAGAAGGTTATCTGTGGAGCACCAGGTCTTAAATTCCTGACACGCTCCCTTGCCTTTCCCCTTTGCTCTTTCCACCGCAGCACACTGCAAGATGCTCTCCTCCCACCTCTATCTCACAGTGCTAATCCCTGCCTGCCTTCAACACCCTCTACTCAATGCAATCTCAACCTTTGGAAACTGCATTCTTAGAAAGAACAGAAGGGAAACTCGGGGACGACAGTCTCCCAGAGTCCCCTGTCAAGGTCTGTGCAAAGTCCTTGTGGTTCCTTCTTTAAATAGATGCTGGCAAATTACAGCAGTGTCATTTGGTCTTCTGCTTAACAAGCTGCGTTCACTGTTTCTCACTGTCAGCTCTATTTTCCCGGGGTTTGTCAGTTGTCAGATATCTGCCAAAAGGAGCAGATGAAATCTCAGCCCTCAGGGGAGACGTTGCTCCCTCACTTCCCTTGAAATCCTTTCCCCCACTCAATTCTCTTTTTGACCACTCTTTATTTATAAATCAAATTCAACTGAAATTGGGTTTGAGGAACTGGCCTTTTTCCTTGCTCTGGTTATGAATAAAGCAGAGCACATGCCTTTAGGTTTTAGAGGCCTCTCATTTTTTTCTGTCACATAAAAAATGACTCCAAACTGGACTTAAAAGAAAAGGATCACTGATAAATCAGTGCTGGATAAGCGGCAGTAGATATGGCTCTATTGATAAATGTTAATGAATCAGCAGGCTGGCAAACACATGGTTAAAACACATCAGCTTTCTTGAGCATCATTATTATTTCATAAGACGCTCTAGTTATTGAGACTGAGGTAATTAATAGGCCAAGTAGAGCCTGCAGAGTCAAGCTTGATACATGCAGGATACATATGAAAGCTTTTTCAGCCCCTAAGTCCCTCACAGGATTAGGGCAATTCCAAGCAGTAACTTTCTGATCTAGAATTTCTAGAAATACTGGTTAATAAGATCTTCTGTCCCCCTGGAGGAGAGATTTTGAATCTTTAAATAAATTAAGAGAAGGATATTTAGTATCTCAAACTATTCTTAAGCATCAAAATTCGTAAGTGCTAGAAAATTAAGTATTATTAATTTAAATTAATTTTGACTGGTTTAGCTCATATTCACAGTTTGTTTAAAAATTGTAGAATATACATTATTTTCTTTGGAATCTGATACTCTGTTTTCTGATATTAGAGCAAAATATATTCTTGTAAATAAAGAGATAGCAAGGATTGAGGACATAGGAGATGACACAATGGTGAGAGAGTCAGAGTTAACTGGGATACGGCCTGAAGTATAGTCACTATTTTGACATAAGTCTTTGAAAGATGGAAAATATGGAGGCAAGGTTAGCATTCCTGTGGAGAATGAGCATATAGGAAATGGAAATCGTTACATCTGAGGTGGTAGCAAGAGTTCAGAACTCAATATGATCGAGCTATGGGACATCTGGCACTCTCTCTCTTGGAGAGAAGAGGTTTTGGCACAGGAAATGCACTTATGGACTTGTAAAGGAAGAGAGGGTTCCAGTGCCAAGCAGGCAGCTACTGACACACACGGTGCCCAAAAGAAGGTGGGCAGGGAGAGGGAAAGGAGCAGGCAGCAGGGAGTTATTCCGACCTTGAATATATGGAAAGCATTAAGGCGAATTTGAAGCAAAGAATAATTAAAAGATGTGGAGGTAAATGTGAAAATATTACAAAAAGATAACAAGGTTTACTGGAAGTGAATGTTGCAGAGTAGTGTGATCTATCTGCTCAGCCTTCTTTGGTTCTAAACCAGAGAAATTCAGTGGAACTAATCTACCTAAATTGCAGGAAAATGCTGGGTTCGAGGCTGTGTGGGACATGAGAAGGTAAGCCAGAGAGGATGAATAGGTGAATTACAGGTGGATAGAGTAACTGATGAGACAAATCGTGCTGAAAGAAGAGCTAATTGAGTTGGACTGAAGTTTTTTAAAGGATCATTCTGATGGCTGAACACATTTGGTATTTTCCATAATGACCTTGGCATGAAGAGTGGGTCTTTGCTGGTGAAACACAGATGGAAAGCTTTGCCAATGTGGAGGAAGCCTGAATTGGTACTTTGGAACAATCAGACTAGAATGATACAATAGGATGAAATGTAATTGCCCAGATTGGCAGGTCACGTGTAGAGGGACTAATGAAAGGTATTTCTTCTTTGGATGGACCCATTGGGGAGGAGACCAGCTGGAAATGAGAGGGAAAGAGAAAGGCCTGGTTGTTTTAATTGCTAGATCTCTTCGAGCCAGCAAAGAGATGTGCCTATAAAAATGCAAATACAATCCTATCAGGAAAGATTTTCCCAAAACCTTTTCCAATTTTTTTTTTTTTTATACAATTAACAGACAACCCAATGAGGACCCTCTTATAGAGCACCCCAGGTGCTGAGAGGAGGAGAGAAGAACTCAAACAGATGAGGCCTGTGTGGGTGACCACAGGAACACAGACTTTTACAAGGGGAAAAGGAAGATTCTGTGGTCTTAACCTCAGAAAATGAAAGATGTAAGGTGTGACTCACTGCGGCTGTGATTTAAAAATATCCCACTCACATGAGCACTCCAAGTAATTTTCCATAAAATAAAATAAATACAGTGAAAAGAATTGTAATATAACAAGACGTTGTCCAAATCAAGTGAAAGATGAGGTCTATGTGTTGTGTGGCTAACACATAGCCAGTGCTCAGAACTGAGCTGTGAGGAAAATGCTAATGAACATGGGAGGTACCTGCTGTCTTTCCTTCAGATAACTCAATCACAGCGACGAGAATAACCCCTTGGTTGTTTCTGTTAAAAATGCAGCAGAATAAAGTAGCTGTGTATATGGTTTGAGATCTGTGGGGGAGATGGTTGCTGGGATTCTAGATCTATCTCTTCTCCCAGGAGTCTGACTCTTGGAAAAATTTCAAAACAAGACAGTAAAAAGCTTACCAGAATCAATATGTTCTTGGCCTCAGAGGACTGTGTTCAATCTCTGGTTAAATATTATAAAAAAAAAAAGTACGTCTGCTCCTTTTTTAATACACAAATCACAGCCTAACCATGATTCTGAAACTGCAGCTGACACCACCACTTATCGGGAAAGCCACATACAATTTACAATCAGGTCTAGCAAACCATAACTCCAAACCAGATCTAATTCCTTGCTTGTTCCTGGGCCTATCTGTGAGGCAACCAGGTGTCCAGGTTCTCATTGGCCACTGTCAATGTGCCAGAAAACTCTGTCTCCTGGGAAGGTGAATTGAGTGGGAGACAGATTTGATCTTTTGTGGGCCTCCCGTAATTTTGTCCCACAGTACAATAAA
>WAAG01061819.1:225-10891 GCA_013390105.1 Tichodroma muraria
ATCTGTACTCCCTTTTTTTTCCTCATAGAAGAACAACATTCATCTGGGAAGACAGTTCCCACAGAAATCAAGCTCTGTTTGCATGACCATTTCTCCCTGAATAGTCTGTCAGGAGGGAATAGCAGTGTGGGATCAGCTGGAAACTATCAGAAATTCGCCAAACCAGATCTGTTCTGCCTCAGCCTAGACTACTAGCAGTTTTTAGCTACTTTGATCCATTACTTTTCTGAAACAAGTCTTTAATGAGCACAAAGATGGATTTACTGACAGTCAGCTGACAGAGGGCACAGTCAAAGCACTTTATACATGCATATGAACCAGCAGAAATATTCAAAATGCCTCTCAAAAATGACAAAAGGCCATAAAACCTATGTATTTTCTAACTTTTTAGCATCACTGATGATGATTATTTTTCACGACATACAGGTTTTAAATGCAACTACATCTGATGGGTTTTACTGTGCATTAGTAATGTTATAAACCTGTATGAACTTTATTCCCAGACTGGTGGACTTTAATGCTATAATCCTGCCAAGAAAAACATTTCACATCCACTGCAGTAAACAAGGGCTCTACAAATGAAGAAGAAAGTAATTTTCCAGATGTTACTATTTGTCTTACAATGTCTTTGACTTATGCTTATTTTCTCTTGACCTTTTAGGCTTCTCCCATACACACTTGGCACAGAAAAACAAATATTAAGCCTTTGAAAGCCAGTTGTTGTCCAGCTATAAAGTTCCTTGAGACTCAATAGATGAACCTTTGTGGTGCATCAAAAAGAGCTACACTTACTCTGCGACCAGCACAAAAGGATCACTGTATCATATTCCTGCCTTTTTTTAAATTATCCTGTGCACCTTCACACTTGCAGCACTTCCAAGGTTTGTCAAAGTATTGAACAAATAAGCCAAATAAAATCCCAGCTTAGAAACACACACAAGTTACCTCACTCAAAATCACAAAAAAGGAAGATTAGATATCTGTGTATACTTATGACAATATATTATTATTTACAAAACAGACTTGAATGATAACATCAGTAATTCAACAGCTGAAGTCAGTGTAGGTATTTCCATATCAGACTTTTCAAAACAAATCTTCCCTTCCCCCCTATAAAAACAGGAGTCTGCTGGTGGTCATAAAGCTACACAGCATTTGAAACATACACAGTCACTTACTGGTGCATTTGCTCATACCCACACAAGCATTCAGCACAAATTCCTGCTGTGGTAGCAAAACCTGAGGGTCGTGTGGATCACTGCTGCGATGTGTTTCACTGAACTTAGAGCCTTTCACTCACTCATCACAGATGGAACTAACAAGTACTGCCTCTGAAACTATTGAGCTTCTGGAACCACTGAGAAGTCTCCAACTAAACAAAAACTGGTATCCAGAGTAGTCTGAAAGCAGCTGTCATAAACAGAGAAAAGAAAAAAGCACAAGCGAGTTATGAAAATCACTTTTTTCTACACCATCACTACAGATTTGCCTGAGTTCTGTTTTCACCAGCAGCTCCAGAGGAACACGGGGGACATGATGCAATTTAAGCTGTGCATGCAGAAGATGGGTTTAGCCACACAATTTTAGCTCTTTTTTTCAGTTATCACAGCACTTTCTTTTCTCCCAAAGGCCAACTGAAAATGTTTAACAGCATGTGAAAAGAGTTGAAACAGAAAGCAGGAAACATCTGGAGTCCCGTCTTACCATGTACAACAGTACTGAGAGGACAGTGCTGCAGTCCCTGACTGTGGAACACATGGTGACTGATCCAGAGCTGTGCTTAAGATGGCTGGGAGAAAATATTCCATCAAATTCTTGTTGCTACTTCACCTAGGCCCTCCAGAGACGATTTATCACACACAAATTGAGACATAGTCCCAGCCCTTTTGTTGCAACCAATCCTAGGGAAAAAGTGGAAGTTTAAAGCAGTAAAAAATAAAAAAATTCCAGAGACTGAAATCAGCCCAAGCAAAAAGCAGGACACAGCTGTACTAAAGGAACAGCCTGATTCAGCAAAAGTGCTCTGACCAGAACTGTAACCATGGGGCCAGTCCCTGAACAAAGCAACAGACACTGAGATTCACATGTGTTGCAACCAAGAAGAACAAACCGTCACCAGAAGGAAAAATATCTTAGCTGGAACCACTACAGTGAGTCATCTGGAGATGGGAATGATCCCAGGGAAAATTAAGGTATCTGAGGCTGTGTATAACACAATACACAGGGGGTGTTTGATGCACAACAGAGAATGCAGAGTGCTCCTTCACTATGGTGGAAATTTTGTTTCTGCACAAATGTGTACATTTTTACCTCCAGGCCATGGGTATGCCTGTGATGACTACTTCTCTTCAGAAGTTATGGGAAAGATCAAAGACATTTGAACCTAAGATGGCCCAGCATAAAAAATTAAATTTTACATTCCCTAGGAAGACACTGTAAAGGAGATAAATATTACTAATCCAGGTAAGATGAAAACCAGAAATATGGCCATATTTAAGACAAATAGTTTTTGTTTCAACTCTGCTGAATACATGAATCAACATCAAGTCCTTAGATTTGAGTTTTTCATTCACTGAAGGTCTTACACTATTGGTAGTGTAAGAACGGCTGGCAGGTTCACTACAATTGGTATTGTAGTGAGCTACACTATTGGTAGCTCACTCCAGAAACAATCTGTTAGGGCAACCAAGTATTCTAAAATATCACAACACTTTAATCACACCAGTCCTGTTCAGTCTGACAGCTTGAATAGTCCTTTTATCTTACATACAGATACTTAAACTGGAAGGGAAGAATTTGACACATATCACAAAACCAAGTAACAGAATTCATATTGAAAATATCTTTGAATTAAGTGCACTTCCTTTTTTCTCAATAACTTTAGATATACACTGATGTGAAAATAGGTCTCATCTAAATAATCAAAGAAAACCAGAAATATCACATGGAGGCATCCAAGGTAGCAGTGGTTCCTTGAGATATAGCTAAAAAAGTCACCATTCATATTCGACATGTACACATATACTTTTATTCCACTTTAATTCTTTAAAATTCTGTCTTCTGTGATCTTACTATTAAGAAACAAACAATACATGTACATTTTGCAATATTATAGAGTTGCAATCAGAGACAAATTCTACCAGAGAGGAAAATGCACAGTCATCATATGACTCTCGGAAACTACAAACAAAATCAAAACATATTCACTGATTAAACATAAAGGAAGTTGGACAATTTGTATATTTTTTGCTGCAGTAGCCTGGGAAAAGATTCTGGATGTGCACACATGAGTAGCTTGAATGTCTGTGTCACATGGATAAAAGCATTTGCAAAATCTTCCTTAGTTACTTTTACTGTTGAACGTCTCTGCTTGCACAGCATCTCTACAATCTTGCAAATAATAAGCTGCCTGTTGGGGAAAGAGTGGCAAGAGATATATTCTGATATATATCAGAAATAGGGAAAAGTCACGTGTAGAGTGAGGGCCAAATAAAGGCTTTATTTAGCATATTGGAAAACCAATTTAGAAAACTTGAAGAATTGTTTTGTAGAAATTCTTGAGTTGTTTAGAAATATTTTGATGGACACAGATTAAGAAATTCAGAAAGGCCTCTTCACTTTAGTTTCACCTCTGCTTGTCAGTGAGATTTGACTGTAAATTCTCTAAGAACTTGTTCCAGTATTTCAGCCTTGGATAACCAATAACAACATGTTAAAGTACAACATCAGAATCACCTATTTAGTCTTAAGCACCAGCCTAGTTATCAGCACCTCCTTTTCACTAAGCTTTGGTAAGTATTTGGTACACACACAAATGATCTTTGATGGAAAAATCCTGAAAATACAGTTGCTTAACTTTGAGAATAAATGCAGGTGCTTATCAGAACATTTTAAAACGACTTGAAAGTGCAGCTGTCTTTGTGTGAGACATCTAAAACCTATATGATACGACTACACTTGCGTAATACGCTCTAGCATTGATTCAGTAGCTGGAGTAGCTGCCACTATCCTTTCTGCATTGCATTTTTGTTACAGTTAAGTTCCCAAATCACATATCTGTCAACACTTGAGCTTTACTTAATAAAAGTTGTCTTATCTCACCATTAGTCTGGGTAACAAAGTCAATTTTAGGGACTTTGTTCTACTCTTGCTCCCATTGAAAAGCTCCATAACTGCAATGGAATAATATTCTTGCATAATATATTGCATAAATTCAGTTTAAAAAAGCGAACAGTCAAAAATATCCAAGTGGCTTTTAACCAAAACCAAATGAATTTTCACAGCAGATAAGAATAAACAAACACCAGAAGAAGAGTGTAAAGTCCTCCTTGTTCCTGTCTTACAAACAGGCTGATGTTTTTCTCTGTCAAGTTCACTGCTGCTTTGTGGAGCACAGTTCAGAGCATTTTGGTCATACAGTGGCAAACATCACAATTCACACATCAAGTTCTGCCAAAAGGCAGGAAGGAGGAGGGGAAGACAAGGAGAGAGAAGTCTGCTCATTAAAGAAAAAAAAAAAAAACAAAAAAACCAAAACAACAACAACAAAAAAAACACAGCAAGGGACAATTTTGCTTTCAAAGAGTCATGGAAAAACACTGAGATCCCGAGCAGTTCAGTTAAGTCATTTGCTTTAAAGCTAGCAATTTATTTTAAAAGAGACTACAAGAAACAAGTGAAAACAGCAAGAATGATTCTGTGACCTGGGTAAGTGGAACAAATGTTCTGCAACTGCCTCTGAAACAGGCCTCTCTGCTGATGAATATGAGGGACTTTTTCTTGCTGTTTCAGCTAACTTCCCACTTTGCTCTGACAAAATCATGGGCAAAAAGCATGGTTAGGGTCCTCAAAAGGGGTTGAGAAGATAACTGTAGTATTGTGTGTCTAATTTTTTTAATGTAATTCGACGTGAGCAGAGAACGCTCCTGTTTGAACTCCAAGTCCTACTCAAACTTTCTTCTGCAAAGCCTTTGCTATTGAGTGCTGCCTAATAATCAGAGTGAATCGGAGGCTGAACACAGATCCAGGACAGTTGGATAATTGTGTATTTGGAGAGGAAGCAGCTTCAGCCTCTTTTGGGAGCAACAAAGCAAGCTCAGCTTGGTGTGAATGTAGCCATTTGTATTTAGAAGACAGAACAACGCGGCACACATTTAAGGGGCTCAAAATACCAGAGGCCGCTGTCAAAGCAGAGCTGCAAAGAGAAATCCTCTCTGAAGGGGCACATTTCCAGCTGGGACTCGGCTGGGCTCCGCACAGCCACGCGGCCGGTGTGCCTCCAACGTGACTGCGCAGCCCTGCTCTCCAGCCCGCCTGGGAACGACCCCGAGCATCGCCGAGAGCCCGGCCGGCACACCAGCGCGCTTTGAACCACTGCGCAGGGAGAAATGCTAGAGGCGCTGCCTTAAGCATGTGCCCGTAACTTGCACACGCGCCCAAATTTTTGCATTCCCCAGCATATAAGAAAGGCACAAAATCATGTAATCGTTGCTCGGTGCTGTGCTGTTAGCCTCTCAATCCTTTTGTGATCAGGGAGACATAAAACGATTATTTCGTTCAATGATTCCAGGAAGAGTAGAGGATTAGTAAAAAGGACAGTTTGCTGATTTGGATTTCTCAGGATAGCTCAGTACTTTCAGTACTTTGGATGCTGCAAGCAGCACACGGCTTTCTTGAAGTTGTGTGTCTGATATCTAAGGGGAAAAAGGCATTAAGATACAAAATTAAATATTTTCCAGGAAAACCATGGCAGTGGATAGGACTAGAAAGTTTAGAGGGTAATAGGTAGCCATGAAGATTCTGCTATGCTGGTGGCATCCAAAAGGACAAATGCAATCAATGGGTACCTACAGAAGTGAATCCAAAACATCAACAGAGAACAATTAAAGCCCAGTATTTGGCAGAGGCTTCATGCTAACAGAATCCCATGGTCAGATCTCATGTCTAGGCTTTAAGGAAGGTCCAAATAACACAAATAAAACTTTGAACAGGGGAGTAGGAGTAACTGATAATCTAGTCTAATCAAAACTAATTAAAGGAGTAACTTAGTCCATCCTGGGAGTACTGGCCAGGAAGTAGAAATACGATAGAAAGCATTTCAGCATCAAAACTCTAAGGAGATACTACGAATAGGACTCAAAAAGGACAATTACAAGGCAAAAAATAAAGCTTGTTTTGTTTGGTTAGTTTTTCCTTAAACAATTGGGATAGGCTTCCCTTAGAATAACCTTTTATTTTTAATCAAATGTAATAGTTTTCTAAAAGACACATTCCACTTCAACATGGAATTAGCTCATATTAACCTGATTCACTCAGAAATGTGAAAAGTACCAGAACATAAACTCTTTATAAACATGAGGCAGAAGAGGAGCTTTAACGTCCTGGATACCGGGAAATGTTCCCTTCTGAAAAATGATCACTATCTTTTAGCAGATGTGGCCAGACCTCAGCGCTGGCAGCTGGACTCCATTTCTGCATCAGACAAGGAAAACAATAAACAGAAAATCTCTTCCCTTTCCACGCTGATTTCAAGAGAATATCAAGTAATGCCTTCACTGAATATTTTCACAATGTAGCTGCAATACTGTTGTCCAGTATTTAACTGAGTTTAAGTAAAGTTTGAAAAAAATTTTTTTCAAAAAGGATGAGGATTTATGACTTTTTGAAAAAAAAAAAATTTTTTTCAAAAAGTCTTAAAGGATGCATCTGAAAATTCTCAGAGCAGGTCTGACCATGCCCTTCTGCATAACCCAGCAGATCCAGAACTGACTATATCCTGGGCTGCTGTTAAATTGCCAAGAGCAGTTCTTGCCAAAAATTCACCTTTATTTCAAAACCTAGGGGAATTTAAGGGACGGGATTAGATTTAGATGCAAACAACAGACCAAACTGCTTTGGGAACAGCGTGGAACCAGAAAAGCTGACTGGCACTTGGAGAACTGTGTTACAGGACAGCCTGTTCCACTCTGCTGGGCATCTCCGGCAACACAAAGTGCTTCTGCCATCTCTTCCCTTTCCCTCCGTGCTTGTCTAAGTCCAAAGATAATTTATTTTAAAATAAAAGCCAGTTTATTTAAGAGGGATGGTTCAAGGATTCATGCCCATAAATCCATTCTTTATGCAGCTTAAGATAGAAATGACACCACAAATGCAAATCAGGGCTTTTCCTACCTTGCTTTGTATTGTTTGATAGGAGAAAGTGCTCTCTGGAGGGAAGGGGGAAGGGACTCTTACTTGTATCAAAACATGCTCATAAATCAGAGGCTCAGATGGTTTTACTATCTAAAAACCAGCCAAAGATTAAACAAGTGATAATAGCCACTAAGCACAATAGTTTGGGATTTGCTGCAGCGTCACTTTGGAAAATTATCTTTTCCAGGCTTGACTTAACAGACATGCACAGCAAAAGATAACAGGACTGAAGTTAACTGTTCTTTTGCAGTGGTAAAACCGGGCTTACTTGAAGGAGGTTAAGGAAAGGGTTGACAGTGAGAAAAGAGATCACATGGGCAGAAAGAGAACCAAGGAGAACGGCTGGCAGGTACACGGCTTGGGCTAAGCAGCTGCTCTTGTGAAAGCCAGCCAAGAAGAGAGCTGGAGCCTGGCCAGAGCTACAGGCCACCAGGACGGCAAGGGACAGGGACTCTGAAGTGGCAAACCTGAAGCTAAAATCAAATGAGCTTGCTCAAAGTTGCGTGAGGGCTGCCTCTGTATGAGCAAATGGTTTTCAGTCTTCTGGAAGCAATGGAACTTTTTGATCTTTGAGATCAAATCAGACCACATTAGTGAAGGGTCACTGAAGTAAATCATTGGAGCCATTGGCTGCACTGCTCTTGAGCAGCAATCAGAGCTCGTGTTTTGCAAGCTGGTGCTGACCATTTCAAAGGAACAGAGTGACAAAGTAGACTTTAGAAAGAAAGAAGGACAATATCTTTTTATAAATTTTGAAATCCAACTGTCTCACAGACAGATCTTTTTGCTTGTCTGGCAAATTTTCAGTAGGAACTTCCAGGGTTTCTCTGCATTTTCTGACAACTATGTTTTCTCACAAAACATTCTTCCCTTTTTTCTTTCCAAGACACATTTATTACAATAAGGGTGTGGAAAAATAACAGTTGAACATGATTTCTCTTAAAGAACCATTAAGTCTCTACCTGAAGCACTATTTGAAGCAGTTTCTCTCTCTAAATTTAAGATTAAGTATTTTGATGACTTACAAATGAATACAGCATGTAACAGTTAAAGTTGATTTTCCCACTGAGCACTTGGCCAATACCTAGGAAAGAAGTCATGGGTTCCCACTAAAGCACAGAGCATCTCCTGAGATTAGAGGTATCTATCCATCATATGTATCTCACACTCCAGCTCTCAGAAAAGCATTTTGCTTTTCTTTCTCCTTGTAATTATTTGCAAATAAGACAATTGTTCTGATGCAGTAAATAGATAGACAATCTTGAATGTAAAAGAAATATGGTGCTTCAACAAAAAAAATTCTGTATTTAAGTTCCTGTCTGAAATATAGGAAAACAGAAAAAGACAACAGAACTAAGAACTAAAGAAGAGTACCATGTACTGATGTTCGTATTATAAATAAGAGTAATCAGAGTAAATACTGCCATTACTTAACATTAGCTTCTGCTTTTCCAAATCAAATTTACTACAGTTTTCTTTCTTCTAAAATTGATTCAAACAATTGGCTGTTAAAAAAATACATGAGACTGGTCAGGTTTACTATGAATAATTTAATTTTTATTTTCAAAGGAAGTACCAATTCATTTGAGGTACCTGGTATTGTTTCCTGAGTAGGATATACTTGGGAAGAATTTTGTTCTGCAGATTAGTAAGAAATATGTTCCTTAAGTGATAATTGTTTCCTGTAATGTTTGGGCTGGTAGCCAAACTTTAGTGTATTTGAACCAGTTTCCTGTGCTAAATTATGCATTAGTCTCCATGAAAAACAAAAAGTTTTCTGATGCTCCCACTAGCCACTGTAAAAAAATAAAAAAGCATTTTTCTTATTACAATTTGAAAATAATAAAAAGGTTTGCAAGTGTGAAGAAGTATCTTCAGTATCACACAAACACCCTGTGCAGTTTTGGTCTGGACTCTTCACTTTCCCAGCCTTGTCTGTTCTGGCATAAAATTACATTTCTGGCCTTATTAGCTGTCAAAGCACTCATATGACCTCTCTTAGCAGACCACCTGAAGATTAAACAAACACAAATTATCCTGTAAAAAGAAAGATATTACTACTCTCACTGACCAAATGAGGTAAAAATTGGTTGAAGGACAGATTCAAAGAGAAGATACAGGTACCTAAGGGGTGGTTTAAGCAGAATGTAGACAGTTAAACTGAGAGCAAACTACAGCAGGCTTTGTCACACAAGAGGTGTAAGCACTGATAAGCACCTATGGTTTCCTAGTAATTTTAATTATGTACATGTCCAGAGTTTTGAACAGCTTCCATATTTGAGTAGCACTCTCAATCCTAAAGAAGTGTAAAATTCAGGATCTCTACCCAATGACAAAAACCAATGAAAAAAGAGTCTAACAGAAATGTTCAGAGTACAGCAGTCAGCAATATAAAAAAGAGTATTCTGGGGAAACTTGCATGAAAACTATATTCCTGAATGATAATTAAAAGTAGAGATAAGCAAGAACAACAACAAAAAGAAGTTATCATTGTGAAAGCTCCCTTATTGTTGAATCAAAAAGTAAACTTTAGCAGTAAGGCTCAACCATTTAGTCCAGATTGTGCACCCTGTTGTCATTCTGCTTAATGTAGTATCTAGTGTAGATCAAGAGTAAAACATATGATAACAGGCATATGCAAGAGCAACAGTGACATAATAATGTATGAACTATAACCATAATGTTGAATCAAATAAGGATCCATGCTGAAAATGGATCTTCCAAATCCCTGTTGTGTGCATGTTGCTCATTGCACCAGTAAAGTGGAGGGAAATCACAACCAAATCCCGGGCTTTATGCAGGCAAATTAGAAAATAATTAGGTCATAAAAATATATTTGCTTTGTCCAGAAACTATGGAATAGCAGCCATTCCACATTCATTATTTACCTAAAATTGCCAGATAATTCTGTGATATGCTACTCAGAATGCACAAGTGCCTCATTGCAACTATGAGTCTTTTTTAAAAAAATGAGGTATCATTATTTGTATGACACTGATGAATGATATCCAAGGAAAATTTCTCTCCTCTAAGAATAGGTAGGAATAAGTGGGAAGAGCTCTCTGTGATACATTTTCAGGTATTTGGACACATGCCCATAGCAGGGTTGACCCGTGTTCTGGGCTTACGTGATAAGCAACTGCTCATCTAACGTTTGCCCCTTTGCATCTGCTAAACACAGAGTAAGTGGGACAAAGGGATACTTCAAAGGGAAAAGCTAAGAGGGTAAAGCTCTGTCTCAAAATGCACTTTGATATATGAATTTTCCATATCTAACTGGGCCAATTCCTTCCATCCACCTTCAGCAAATTATCTACAGCTGGAAATTATTTTGTATCCATGTTATTCCTTATCCTTTCCTCCATCCATCTGCTTTTCTGTTCTTGATACCTACCAAAAGCCTCTCTCTCCACCGCTGCTCCTATTTCTTCTCTGCTACAACAGAGGTAAATTCCAGCTTCTTGTGGGGCACAGG
>WAAG01061824.1:0-11457 GCA_013390105.1 Tichodroma muraria
ACATTCAACTTTTGAGACACAATCTGTGGATCTCCTACCATTATTGCTTGCTTTGGCATTCTTTGCGAGCTGTGCCCGAGTGGCAGCAATTAAACTGTCATGGGCCAATTCTTGTACTCGTAGAAACCATGGGGTACTGCTGTCTGTGCTATCATGGGAGAGAAAGTCATTGCCAGACTCTTCAGCTTCATCTTGAACATGTAAAGNCCATGCTTCATCTTGAACAAACACCAAGTGCTCTGCGGGAGACCCCAGCCCTAGAAAAGAAGACAAATTTGTGAAACATTTATGTAACAGAGGGAAATTTCTTTTGCTCCTCAGAGATTAGTGTTCATAGCATGGATAAAATAGCTGCCCTGAAAACGTCTCCACTGACCTCTACATTGTAGAAAGATGTTGATGACTAAATGCTCCTAAAATATCCAATAATGCCCAGCAAATTTCATGATCTTTCCTCTTCATAAGCAGCAGGGACAGAGTTGTATTTGTATCTCCTGCATTCTGCTGAGACATATCCAGCCAGATGACAAACAGAAAGACAATTACCTGCTCTTGTTAGGTTGAGAAGAATGAATGAAGTGCTGTCACTGGGCTGGAGGTCTTGCAATAAACTAGAAGTTTCTGGAGTTGACAGAAGTTCAGATGGTTTCTGTACATTCTGTGCCCTTGTTTCCTCTCCATCAGGGCCTACATTTACCTGGAGACTTCTCAAGACAGCAGATGAAGAAACATCTTTGGAAGAATTAGTGTGACTTGGAGAAGTCAGATCTCTTTCATCATCTAATGAGGAAAGTAAAACCAGAGTAAATAAAAGTATAAATACACTATGACTAAAAGACACCTATGAATTTTTTTTCTAGGAAAAAAGCCCCAGAACTTGAGAGAAGGGAGGAGGAAGTTTCTAACTAGTCAGACTTCACTATTAAATCAGAAGATTCAGTCACTCTGCTGAACTTGTTCCTCCACCCCTGGAATGTCTTATCAGCAAGAGACAGTGGGGCCAGAGTGATGAAGTAAGACAGCTGTATGAAGGGCAGGGCCACAAAGATCTGTAACATAGATTTTACCTGGCAACATGAGTCTGTTGCATTCTGAGGTCTCAGTAACAGGAAGCAGAGAGAGACAGGTGATGTCTTTTGGTTCTGATTCCACCAGTCCTTGTCCAAGTGGAATAGAAGTATTTTGAACAAACTGAACCAGCAGCTGAAAAAACATACTGAAGATTAGGTCAAGAGCAGCACAAATCATTTTAAAAGGTACTAAATCCAGTCAATCTAGTAGTCCCTGCTGTCTCGTAGGAGACATTGAATATAATACCATGAATACACACAAATATAAATGGAAATTTTTCAACTTACATTAATACAAGGAAAGAATTGTTTCTCATCTCTGAAATACCTATAAACTTCTCAATTCTTTAACATATAATAAACAGCTCTGGATCATTGCAGAGTAAGTCTAGTTAGACTATATTTCTTTTTAATTAATATTTTACCACAATACTTTACTATGGTCTAATCTTTCAAGTAAATGTTTTCCATGCTCAGCCTTTGGTACAGGTGTTTTTTTAAATCATTGTCTTTAAATATGTAACTGAAGTTGGCCTTTTCTAAATTAAAAAAAGCAGGAAGACTAGTTACAAAGATGTCTATCATATGGCTATTCAAAATAAGCAGATAATAATCAGAGAAAAAAGGTTGGGATGACAAGGGGAAGAACACAGACAGTCTTACCCATCCAAATCAGCTACTCCTAAAACCATCAGAGATGGACAACCAACCCACCCACTAAGAGGATTAACAGAAGAAACCCTCTCCAAAACAAGGGAGACTATTGCATTAACAGGTATAGGACTTAAACGGAGATGCACTCCCCAGGGAGGAATTTGGGACTGGCCAAAAGATTTGGGACTTATTAGGTGTTATTTAAGGGAAAGGCCAAAGGCAGGAAAAGGAAAGGATCAAGATGGATCAGGGTAGAACAAACACAAGAAAATGGAGTGGGAAGGATAAAAGGGGCCCATTGCATATAAACAGGAAGTTGGTCAATTCAGTTGTCTGGCACAGCCTAACTCTTACACTCCATCCTGTCTTCTTATTAAACTCCATTCTTACCTACTTCCTGCAGGTCCTGCTCTCTACAGTGGGTCTCTAGTGGCACTCACTAGTTTCTAGTGTGTGTCATATGCTAATGAACTCCAAGCCAGCCTATTTAGCAAGTGAAATGAGAAGCGTGGGGATAGATCTCAAAGAAATCCATGAAGGTTTTCCTTAGGCAGCAACCCTTGAACACAGAACCAGGTAATTTGTGCTGCCCATGTTTATGAGGGTAAAGCTACAAGCACTCAACCTGTGTTCATATGTTTGATGCCAATTACATCTGTACAGTGTGTGCATGCACATATTTTCAAACAGTTACTAAACCTCACTAGTGGCTGGATCTAATATCAGAATTAAAGAGCTGTCCTCATGTTTCTCGATGAGCCCAGAAGGTGAAAGGTCATTCAGTCCCGCAGATTTAGCCAGCCCTATCATCAGTCAGCTCTGGCAAAAATTACTTCCAGCTAACTCCTCAAAATCTTGAGTTATAAAAAAGGAACCTGACACTTGAGCAGGAAGTCAGAGAAATTACTTTTTTCACCCCTGAAAGTCTTCCCATATTTTTAACCTAGTTCAGGGCAGCAAAGTATGTACCTTGTTTACTCATTCTGTCCCTTTTACAACATCTCAAGTTTTTGTCAGAGTACCAGAGATAATGCTGGATTCCTTTTTACCTCCAAGGCAGATGCAGAAATGAGACTCTTTTTTCTGTTACCAAAGCCACAGCACTCCATATTAAAATATTCTGATTTAACAAAGGACGGGCTGCTGGGAGTTAGGAGATAAAGTCCAACTTTTGCAATGAACTGAACAATTTCTGTGAACTGCACAAGCTTTTTTAAACACAGTCTCAAATCCCTCCCCTATGGGGATTTAAAGTTCAGAAAGGTGGAAAGGGGCCAGCTGTAAAACACCCAGACACATCCTCCACGTTTCAGAGAAAATGCTGCTCAAAACCCACATGTAGGATCTATTTGTTTGCCTTTAAGTTCTGTCAAACAAATTAACTCCTATACTCACATTCTCAGGTTGGCTTTTTTTAAAACACTGAATGAAGAAATATGGAAAATATCAATACACTAAAAAAAAGTCAAATTCCTTATCTCTAGCAAACCCCTTGACAAAGATCCTGCATTCTGCTGATTCTGCTGCTGTCCAGCAAACAACTGCATGTAGCAAACTTCCTTTATCTTTGGCATTTAGAAGGAAATTGTACAAGATAGTTACTCAAAAGCTACTACCCTCATTGTGACACGTTTTAGCATGCAGTCACACAGAGCCCAGATGGAGTTGTCTGTGCAGTGAGACAGTTCATCAGCGTCAAAAGAAAGAGACAAAAAAATCCTGATGTGCCCATTGTATATTTGTGATTAAAACCTAATGGTCACAGATAATTTGATTCCTATTTTGTCTGTTGTGATTGTCTTAGCATTTCCTTTTCAGAACTATTGGCATCTAATTCCAAATTATTCCTGTGGCAGACACCAGCCTTTTGAGCCTCTCTTACATCAAGAGAAAGCCTGTTAAAGAAACTGTAAAGAAAGCTTAGTACTTTGTGCTCTGATTTCTCTGTGCTCATTTCCTCTCACAAAAACACTAGAAATACTGATGCTTTCTCAAACACTTTTACCTCAAAGAGCTGCTGCTGTGGGAACCCTGAAGCTTTAACAGCCCTGATTGGTCTCCTCTGGGACCCCCACACACACTCTCTCCCTAGGGACTCCTTTTAAGCTCAGCCTGGGCCAGTCATTCCCTTCCCGAGCTGTGCTCTAAGTTTACCTGTCTCAAGCCCTGTCTGCTGGATAAACGTCAGATTTTTACTGTATCTGTGTCTCCAGCCCCATCTTCTGCTGCTCCTACCGGGACTCTGGATAGACCCTGGACCTGGTTCATCACTTTGCCTTATCCAGGGCTGAGGATTCCAGCACTTGTCTCTGCCTTCCATGCTCAGGCGCTGCAGTATTGTGCCCTGGTCTGTGAGGGCACTGCCTGGGCTGGGATCCCCCTTGACTCCCTGCTCACCCTTCCTTAGGAGCAGCCTGTCATCACTGACAATTATGAAGCTACAAATTAAGTCCTGAAGTCATTCAGATTGGCAATGTGCCATCTGAACTAGGCCACAAACCAGATGGCCGTTTGAAAGGTTAGAATTGTTCCATCTTAGATATAAGATTATCCGGAGGACCTAGCAAGAAGATGAATCTAATTTTATGTTGTCAAAAAAATACATAGGCAATAAGAGACAGTCCCTCCCCCAGGGCCATGCATTCTAATTTAGGATTAAAAAAATAGGAGAAAGAGAAGTAAAAAGAGAGTTAGGAATAATGACCAAGGCAACCAGAAAAAAGAAAGAGGGACTAAAAACTGTGAGCACTAAGATCTAAATTATTGGATTGTCGTTCATGTTGATGAGCCCTACTGCTTCTTACTCCACCATGAAACACTTGTTTTATGGACTTGCCTATTTTTATACAAAAAGACCTAAATGAAACTTGCCTCCTACAAGAAGAAATCTTTGCTTTAAACCTTCCACTTCAACATAGCAACATTAAGCCACTAGGGAAAAGCAAAACACAGCAACCACAAACAGATGCTCAGAAGAAAAAAGTTCCTTTTAATTTTCTTTGTAAAATAATGACAAACTAGTACAGAGAATTATGAGAGGGCAAAAAAAAAAAAAAGCAGAAGGAAACAGACATGAATCATGCTCATTATTAAAATGTGGAATAAAAAAACCCCAAACCCTTCACATAAACTAAAGCAAAGCAATCATCAACTCAAATAATTCAGACAAAAAAAAAAAAAAGTTTTCATGTTAGTTTTACCTTGACAGATTTTTCCTAAACCTTCCTTTTCAAAATCATTGAATACCTTTGTGGACAACTACAGCAACTGAAATACAGGAAAGAGCTCATTACATAGATTGTGTCATGCTTTCTTAAGCTTCTCACAACATGGTTTTGCAGCTGGAAGTAAACAGGAAATTATAAGGGTATCTGGTAATTGGCTATTCAGCATAGAAATCTAGGAACAGGACAGGTGATAAATTAAATGCACAGATACACAAACACTAACAAACTGTAGCAAATTGTAGATAAGAGTAAAAATACCCAGAACTCCTGGGACACTGATGGATGGGCCAGTACAGGAATACCTTGAGTGTGACCTTGAAAAAAATTCAGCCAGAAACTTTGTAAGGAATAGGATCAATGTTATCTTGGATTACTAGAACTCATATCTCATTGGCAAGAGCAAAATTCTTATGGGATATGGGGGAAATTCTGGGACAGGGTAAAACATATTAAGATAACTTGAGTGGAGACTGTGGGACTGTGAAAAATTTACAGATGCTTAGAGAAAGGACCAAAGACAAGGAAAGGGAGGGATCAAGGTAGATAGGAAAGAAACAACTATTGGGAACAGAAAGAAGATTGGGGATAATACTGGTTGACCACATTAGCAGGCTGCAGGTTGCTGCTCTGCATCACCACTGGGGTCTATCTCATCCTCTGTAATGCTTTCTGCACCTAAATGGTTTCTGAGTATATTCATTTGATTAAATTCACTTTGGCAGAGCCTGTGAAATAGAGAAAATCACAATCTGGAAACCCAAGATCCTGGCCAGAGGCTGAATTAAAAAGCCCAATGCCTGGAGATGGATACTGGAAAGACTCAAGGTTTGGCAAAGAGTAGACAGATGCATGATCACAAGTATGCATGTCAGCCAAGGGAGGACACATGTGATATGCTAGCAAATTTCAAGCCTTTTTACCTGATAAGCAGGGACAGGATTAGGCCATTTGTGGCCTTTCTTTTCCATGGGAATGCCATTTGTGTTTGAGTGTGCTAGTAAAAGCCCTATCCTGCCACGGAGCCGTAATGTCTGTACTGTCTAAGTGTGCACAGGCATATTTTTGCAGTTCAGGCCCAGGTGCACTTCTGTGTGCACCTAGGAACAGTCCAGTGGTATCATGTCTGAAAGACCAGGAAGGAGGAACCTCCTAGATGATACAGTTTGACAGATCCCATAACCAAATAACATCTGGCATCACAAACAGACCCCAGATGGGCTGTAAATACTCCTGAGATGGTGACTGTAGAATCACTACATAGGGAGGAGACTGACCCACTATGACCAAAGTGGTAGAATTTGTAAGCAAAGCAGATAGGTCATCTTGGGACACCAGAACAGGAATAGTTAGGGAAATTGAACGCACAGAATATTAACAGAATACCAAAGGAACAATAAGAGGTGTGAGGTGGCTTTACTCCACAGCTAAGACATCCCTTGGAATTTGAAATAAATTTTAATATTGCAAAAGGACATCCTTGACTTAAGAGATTCAGACATTATGGGACAGATGTGAATCATACAGAGAGAATCTATAATCCTTGGAGAGCAAAGTTCAGCTGCATCTTGATATAAAGAATTTCATTTTTGCTCTGCCGTATCACCTTCTTGAATACACCCTCCTTTAACTACTTCTGCTGAAATGCCACATAACTGAAAATTCTGTAATTAATGCAGACAGTGAATGTATTAAAAAAATGTAAAATATTTCCTGGCTGTTGGCACTAAGCAAATACTTGTTATCCCTGCTGGTCAACAAGAAATGGTTGGACAGGATGATCCCAGGGTCTATCACTGCAAGCAATGCAGAATGCTTGTGCTACCAAGAGACCAGGATAATGCCCCTGACCTGAGAGGGAAAAAAAACCCTCACAGTAAACAACAACCAAAAGACTGTTTTAAGAACTGAGAACCTCTACTAGAAATCCTTAANACAAACGATGATAGGCCACCTGGGATGGATCAACTTAAGTTTGTCCCACAACAGATGATTCAAAAACCAAGAAGTGTCAGGCAGCTGCTTTGGCTGAAGTAAGAGTTGCTGGGAGAGACAAGGTAAGAAGGTTCTCCAGAACCTCAGATCTATCCTCCCACTAGAGAGCTGGAGAGCTAGACTAGATTCCCAGAGCAGCAGGGAGCATGTCTTTAATCAAAACCATTCCTGTTCTAAATTCAACCAGTGGACCACAGCAAAATAAAGAGGTCAAAAGAAAATTTAATGGAGGGGGAGGAGAAAGGAGGGGCTGGAGCTGAAGGGTGTGCAGGGCAGAAGGCTTGTTACCTAGAAACTGGGATGTCCTCCTCCCATACAGCCTCTGGGGAACTAATTAAAACACAAGTGTCTCTCCTTGTGAGGCACTGAGGAGGAGAGAAACAAGAGGCTAAAATACCTCTCTTCAACCCCTTTTCAATAATAATTCAATTTACAGAACAGATTTGTAATTTATTTGATTGTGCTAAGAGTTACCCAAAGAGCAGAAAGCACCCTGCACTGGACCAGTACGGTGGAGGTGTCTGGAAATACCTGCAAGTGTAATAAATCACCTCGAAGGCTTAAAGCATGCAAAATGCAAATCTTAGCAGTTCCCTGAGGAATGATAATTACATAGCTTTTGGGGGCAGGGAGTCCAGAAGAAAAAGCAGATCCATCTGTCCATACAACTGTCTCTAAGCAACTTTGTAACTTTCTATGAAAGGAGGATTCACCTCTACTCAAGCATTAAATATTTAATGGTATGTTGGTGGTTTCTTTAGGGATAAAACCAGTAGCAAAGAAGTCTATGCAATAGAGACATAGTGCTTTGATTGTTATCATCTAGGTGATAGATCAACAATCTAGGTGTCACAGAAATACAGCTAACTCTTAATACATTTCTCACATGGTAGGGTATAAGAAAAAACATCTGTAGCTATAATTGTGGTGCCATGGCTCACTAGAGGATATAAAATCATTATTTACTTTCAGAGACATTTGAACTGCTGTTTGGGAAAAGTATAAAAATGGTATCTACCAGTTTCACATCAAAGGAATAGAAAATAGTACTAACTTAACACCCACATTTCAAAATCAGAACTAGAAAAAGAAGGTATGTATAAATGGAGATAAATAAAAATTTTTAGTATAAAATAATATTAAATTTTAATAAAATATTCCTTACTCAATATTGAGGAACATGGTTTAGAAGACAGCATCCACAGAAGGGATGCCCAGTGCAACAACCACTGTAACTTGTTTTATGTATCAGGCCTGGTTCTTCTGGAGAATAAACAGCCAACTCTTATTATGTGCTTGCTGGGAAGGAAATGCAACTTTGCCATAAGGAAACAGGACTATTATGTAAACAAGCCTAATTAACAAATACCTTACTCATGTCGAGAAAAGACAAGACGCAATTACAGCTCCTACTTGAGGAATGAGCAATGAGCATTCCAACTGTCCTGGTCCTTGGCTGTCAGAAATAATCTAAGGGAACCCACCCATTCAGACAAAAGTAACAAAAGTCCTCCCACCTTATAGTTTGGAACTCAGAAAAAAATTGATAGAATGTATGAGATATCAATGACAAGGCAAGAGAGAGGAACTCTTTGCAGATTGTGCTGAGACTACTCAGAGCTGCTATGCATTTGCAGCTACTTTTCCTGAACTGTGTGATTAGAAGGGCTTTGGCTGCTCTGTTAAGAAACAAATGCCTAATCACATGGGCTGTAATGAATTACCAACATGTAATTATCATTGTTTTTAGAGTACCAGTTTAAGATACACGCTGTATTGCTTATAGGGGTAGAAACAAGAGTCAACAAAAACCATTTAATTAAGTCTTGCAAACTTCCCCAAAAGGTATTTCATAGCTGTACTATGTCCTCTGCTCTAGGACTTTAGCCACCTGCAGAGGTAAAGCTGAGAACCAGGAAAAGCAAGGACACCAAGTGATACTACCCCTGCATCTTTAAGTGGGGAAATGCACAGAGAGCTAGCTAATGGCCATTCAACCTGAAAAATAAGGCAAGAAGTAGGAGAGGCAGCAGGGGTGGTGGTGATGTTGAATGTAACAAATTGCAGATACTTGTATCTAGCACATTACAGGTAAGAGTAACAAAACCCAGAACTCAGCAACTGATGAGCCAGCCGCTGCTGGAGTGACATCTTGTAAAGGTTCAACCAGAAATTTCAACTGGTAGGAAAACAAAGCTACTACAGCTTATCAGAATGGGTCTCATATGACAGACCAAACTTACTATCCAGTATAACAAGGACAGCAGGATATGTTAAGCTTATTTTGGTAAGTTTAGGGGGAGGATCAAAGGAGGAATCAAGGCAGATAAATGAAGAACCAGGGGTAGGGGGGAGAGAATAGACTCCAATCATAAGTTTGCTGGCTGCTAGTCAGTACACTGCTGTGCCTGATCACTGCAGTCCCTCCCATCTAATTAACAAAGACATTCCTAAATAGTCTACCCACAAGTGGGTCCACTGCTAGCGAGCTTCTAGTTGACTAATGCAAGTAGGATGCTATCACAGTCCAGAGAAAATACAAAAAATATTCCAGCCAGAAACTGGCTAAAAGCCCTGGTTCTGGGCAGAAGGACTGTAGGCCTGGCAGAGATATGTGAATGTGAGTATGCATGAGAATCGAGCTATGAGGATACAGCTATAGCCCACTAGCAAACAATCATTGTTCATGCTTTACCTGTGCATGTGATAATGCGTGTGTTCATGCTTTACCTGTGTTTGTTGTGGCCAGCTGTGCACGCACAAACATCCCTGCAATTCATGCCCATCTGTGCTACCAGCTGAACCTGGAACACTCCAGCCACCTCACACCGAGCAACCAGGATCTCCTGTGTGCTGCTGCCTACCACTTCTGCCAACTGCTTAATGGAAACAGGAGTACTTTGAAAAACAGGACTGGCTGATGCTGATAGAATAACTCAGATTGTCCAAAACCAAATAAAGTCAATTTGGTTTGAGGGAAAGAAATAGTCAATTTGTTGATTTATTTTATTCTCGTAACAAAAGAGTGCTAAATAATAATAGTTATAGTTATATACTAAGTAATAGTGGAAAAAAAATGTAACCTGAGAACAGGCAAGAATATTGGCTGATACTTGACAGGAAGTGAAAAGAACTTGGAATATTTTCTAATTTTTTACCGTTCAAATCAAAGCATGGAAGCATTAGAAGTTGTCACTGAAAACACTTGAAAAATGAGTACATAAGTAGCAATCTGAGTAAACTTATTGAATTCTAAGTGTTGCCCATAAACGTTCCTGGGAACCAAACTCAGTTCATAATTGCTCACCTCAGGTTTGGATTCTAACTCATCCGATAACATTGATTCAAGTGTCCAACTCCTGCAGCTGTTCTCAGCAAGGCACAGATTTTATTTTTTGTTTGTTTTTTTTTTTAGTTCAGAGAGAACAATACTCCCTGATTATTTTCATATTTTCCTAAGTGCAAACCAGTGTGGTGGTCCTTCTGCAAGAAGCTCTGTTGCGGAAATAATTAATTTAACCTAAAACAACAAAAAAGGAAACATAAAGAAAGAGGAACTGAAAAACAAGAGAATAAGAGCAAAACAAAAAGAAGTGAACATGTGTTGATGCAACTGTAAAATATACTTTGGGGTATCAGTAAAATTCATTTACTGAGGTTCCTGAATTTCTGTTTTCACTGAATCAACAAAATAGCCTTGAAAATTTAATTTCACGGTGTTAGGATGTTATTTACCACATTTTCTTTGCAATCACTAATTTTCAGTGGAAAATTGCCTTGCTTGTTCTGGAAACTTATGGGAACAACTGCAAATCACATAAAGCATGCAAGATGAGAGGAAGCTGAAGTCCCAGCCCATAACACAGTGGAATAATCCAAATTATTGATAAAAGGGAGCCATATACAAACAACCTGTCAGTAGAAAACTTCAGTTCTTCCTGCCAGTCGAGATATTTTACAGAATCAGATAATTAGTTTCTTGATGAGCCCAGATAAATAGAACTTATTTCACAAATACCCATATGATGTTTGCGCTAAAAGGGGAACACGAGAACAAGCTTTTCTTGCCTGCCAGGAAAACAGACGCTGCTGATGGGAGAAAAACGTGAACTACATAGAGTTCTTTCCCCTTTCCAACACAACTACCAATCTACTGACTATGTTAAAAAATAACGAGAATACTGGATCAGCTAAAAAGAGAACCTAAAAGCCTTCTTCTCACACTTCTGACAGCAGCACTGCAGCACGGAGTTTCACTTGCCGTGAAGGGGCGAGACACCACACACAGCGAGCGCAGAACAACTCAGCCCACCGCACGCAGCGAGNNNNGCAGGGCACCCCACCCCCCCGCCCGCAGCGAGCCAAGGCCCGGCGGTCCTCCCGCGTCCCCCCGCTGCCCCTGTCAGCCCGTACCCGGCAGGGCGGGCTCCGAGCGACTCACGGGGACAAGTGCCGGCGCTGCCAGGCCCGCCTGCCCACCCTCCGGCCGGGAGGAGCCCGGCGGAGGAACGGGG